>BDUI01000247.1:251024-280019 GCA_002335545.1 Apodemus speciosus
AGGACTGTGAGGTCGGGGCCCCTCTAGGACTGTGAGGTCGGGGCCCCTCTAGGGCATGTGAGGTCGGGGCCCCTCTAGGACTGTGAGGTCGGGGCTCCTCTAGGACTGTGAGGTCGGGGCTCCTCTAGGACTGTGAGGTCAGGGCTCCTCTAGGACTGTGAGGTCGGGGCCCCGTTAGGGTCTGTGACCTCTCCAGCCTAGGGTTTCGGCTAGTCTTACAGCACTAGGCATGAATGAAGAGAGCAAGCTTTTTTCTTTTATGTCCTTACATAGGGTGCCAGCAGGTGTGGCCCAAATCAAAGGTGGACATTCCCACCTCAAAAGATCTGGATTAAAAGTGTCTTGCACTTCAAATGATTGGAAAGAAAGAAAGAAAAAAAAAAAAAACCCTCAGCAGTTGTGCCCAGCCACTTGGGTTTTAGTTAATTCCAGATGTAGTCAAGTTGGCAACCAAGAATAGCCAACACAGCTTGTTGGACTTCCAGCTGGGTGGGGCTCCTGATAACTTTCTGTCCTGGTGTCCTGCATAGCACGTTCATGCACTGTGATGTAGTCAGAGGGGGGTGGGGTGGGATGTGGGGACTTCAGGCGTAGTACCAGCTTGGCTTCTGCAGGTCCTGTGGTCTTTAGTATATCCCAAGTGAGGGCATGCTGCTAAGCAGTGACAATCGCATGTATTATCTTGCAGGTCTTTTGCCCCAGCCCCAGCCCCACATCCGACACTGTTTCGTTTGCTGTGTGGGGCTTGCGATGGGCATTATTCCCACTGTAGGAAGCTTATACAGTCGTAGGACTCTGTACGGCCGTTCTCCATCTTTAGTGTCACTGCTCCTTTTATGCTTCTCTGCACTCCTCTTCTTACCCTCTCATCTCACTCTCCAGCTAACTCGCCCCTGCCCCTGCCCCTGCCCCTGCCCCTGCCCCTGCCCCTGCCCCTGCCCCTTCCTTCATAGGCCTGCGTTCTGCTGTCTACAGGGCTTCCCACCACACGATTCTTTTCTCCTTGGTTGGATACACTGACTCTAAGTTAGAGACTCCAACCTAAAGGTTCTTAAGTAAGAGAGGACATTCAGGTTTTGTCTTTCTAGGTCTAGGTGACCTTACTAGGTATAATATTGTTTAGTACCCAAGCCAAAAATCTATGACCAAATCATAGTTAGAAAAACAATTAGCTTTATATAATCTTCCAATGCTCAAGGCCATTACCTGCATTCAGCCCTTCCTTGTCCCCTTATATCTAAGCTTTTCTGTCCTCTTTTCTTCATGTTATACTGAATCCTCACACACACACACACACACACACACACACACACACACACACACAAGCTCACACACAAGTACATACATATATATTATTGGCTAGATTCTGCATATGAGAGAGAACATGTGGTTTCTTTCTGAGAGTGTGTGACCTTGCTTAATTCTGTATGACACAAGTCCATTGATGGGCCTCTGGTGTATGCCCAGGAGTGCTATAGCTGCGTCATGTGGTAGATCTGTTTTTAGTTTTCTGAGGAAAGCCACACTGGTTTCCATGGCTATCCCAGTTCGTATTCTCAGCAGAAGTGAATGAGGAGTCTCCTTTCTACTCATTCTTCCCAGCACTTGTCACCATTTATCTTATTGTAGCCATCGAGTGAGGTGAGGTCAGATGAAATGGCAAAGTAGTTTTAACTTACTTTTCCCCCAATTGCTAAGGTTATTGAAAATTATTATTATTATTTTATTATTATTATTATTATTATTATTATTATTATTATTATTATTGGTGGCTGGGGTTGTTTTCTTGCTGCCTGGTCTTTTGAGTTCTTTATATATTCTGGCTATTAGTTCTCTGTTAGATATTACAGCTGTCAGGGCTTTGCTGTGTTGACTTTGAGATACTTATTTTGATATTTTTGAACATTTATTACTTTATTATTTCATTTCTATGATGCATATAGTTGCTATAGTTACAAGATCCAACACTTTAATAAATAAATATTCCATCATCTTACAATCATGTTAATTCATTTTGTTATTGTTTTTTCCATTTATATTTTTAGAGTACGACATGATGGAAGGAAGCCCTATACAATAAGATTAGTCATCCGTCGATACTCTGACAAACACTGTAATCGAGAGAGTCGCCAGTGCCCTATCCCATCCCACGTCATTCAGAAGTTAGGGACAGGTAAGAGCCAGTTCTCTTAGAAGATGAATGGTATACTGAACTCTTTAAAAAGCAAACTTTGAGTTAGGAATATTCCAAATTAAAGTATTTTTATGTATTCTTCAAAACTTAGTTTTATTTTACCAGGAATTAACATTAGGAAAACTTTTTAATAGATAATTAAGGGAATTCTCATTTACTCAATCAACTTAGTAAATAATTAAAAATATTTCCCAACTTCAGAGGGTACATAGTTAATTATGTAAAATATTTAGTAAATAATATCAAAATACATGGCGATTCCTATTATGATTTTAATTCCTTAGGCCAAGTCATGTGAATAATATTATGCTTTGAATATTGATTAAGATATCCTTCTACATTTTACTTAGGAAATTATGACGCGATGCCTCCCCTGACTGATATCCTTATGAAGCTTTTCCGAAACATGGTGAACGTGAAGCTGCCCTTTCACCTCACTCTTCTGAGTGTGTGCTTCTGCAACCTGAAAGCCCTGAGCAGTGCTAAGAAAGGGCCTATGGACTGCTACCTGACGCAGTCCCTCTCAGCCACCGCCTGCTCCAGCAAGCGCAGCTCTGTAAGTGCCCCGACCGACCGCACTGCTCCGCCTGCCGCTGCAGCTGTATGTAGTGCTGGTCGGAGATTCTTTGAGGTGCTACTGTTGAGATGATTTACTTGTTTATAGTTCCTATCACAGGATGGTTGCTGGCCTTAAATATATTGTAATCCAAGAGGAAAATGTGAACACAGAATAAAAGAGACAGCCATTATGGCGCTTCTGTTTTGGAAGCGTTAACACATTTTCTAGAGGTCTATACAAATATTAAGGATTGGCTTATAAATATAAGCATGTCTAGAAGTTAATTACCATTGTACTAAGATTAAGATACTATTATAATAATTGCTGAGCTGTAGTAGAGTGCATGAATGTTTTATGGTATATAAAACTGGAAGGGAAATTCAAGGGAACAATTTTATAGAAAAATTGAGTAAACTTAGGTTGAGAGTGTTTCTAAGTTTTATATAAATATAGTATTACAGCTTAAGAAATAATGTACTTTTATTGTGTTTTGTTTCTGTTAAATGCTACCATTTAGACAAGTAATTTTTGGAAAATCAGCCTGTTTTGCTTTATGCATGTATTTTTACTTGGCACTGGCACTGGAAGGTCAAAGGTGCTGGGCAGGCTTGCAGGTCTGAGAGACACGGTAGCTCCAGCAGTGTGGCAGTGCTGGGTAAGGCGTGCGGGCTCCTGAGCTCTGCTCTTCCCCTTGTGTTGTAGAAAGTGAAGGACTCCTACACGGAAGACCCTTACAAGGACAAAGAAGCAAACTGGGATGGTCTACCAAGTAGAAGGATGGAAAGCCCAAAAGTGGGGCAGTCTCCATTGGATGCCACCTGCTTTCCCAAGGAAAAAGACGCGACGAGTGACTTGCCACTCCAGTCCCTGCCAGAGGGTATTGACCAAGAAGTCTTTAAGCAACTTCCAGCAGATATTCAAGAAGAAATCCTTTCTGGAAAATCTAGAGAAAATGTTCAAGGGAAAGGAAGTTTAAGTTGTCCATTGCATGCCTCTAGAGGAGTCTTGTCTTTCTTTTCTACAAAGCAAATGAAAGCCGGTTGCTTGAGCCCCAGAGACACTGTGTTCACTAGCAAGCAGGTATCAGCCGCGCCCCCCTGTGAGCCAGGAACATCAGGACTGAGCACCAGTAGCTCCCCGCATCCGGCATGCGGAAAGGATTGTTCCTATTATGTAGATAATCAGTTAAAGGATAAACGTGTGAGTCCAGGCCCTGCAGATTCTCAAGGACTCCACTCTTCCAATATGAACCCTGCTGTTTCTGTTTTACATTCATTTCCACATTTGCAGAGTGAACAGCATTTCTCCACACAGCACGCTGTGGGCAGCCACAAGCAGACAGCCACCACTTCTCACCAGGGACTAGAAAACAGAGAGCAAGATTCTGTGGATGAAAAGCTTACCTTCCCACCGGACATTGATCCTCTAGTTTTCTATGAGCTTCCAGAAGAGGTCCAAAAAGAACTGATGGCAGAATGGAAGAGGGCTGGAGCCGAGCTCCCCTCTGTGCACAAATAAGTGCACCCGGGAAAAGGGCCAGAAAGCCAGGGAGTGCTCATTCCCAGACCACCTTTTTATAATTAAACCGTAATATTCAATGGTGTAGAAATCCGACGTAAGATGTAATAGATAAGGCAAAAATGGGCACAGGAAGTAAATTCTAGTACAAAAGGAAAATATCCATAACATGTGGTAATGTAAAAAAAAAAAAGCTATCTTCCTATTGTTTCTCCAGCTGTTTTATATCATTGTCAATAAAAGGAATATCATGGTCAACACTAGGCTTTACTGTAAGGTGTGGGACAGATATTTTATGCCTGCATGCAAAATAGGTGCTCATTACAGCAGCATTAATAGGAAAGAATGGGCTTTGGTTTTGGTTGGGATTTTTGGTTGGTTGGTGTGTGTGTGTGTGTGTGTGTGTGTGTGTGTGTGTGAGAGAGAGAGAGAGAGAGAGAGAGAGAGAGAGAGAGAGAGAGAGAGAGAGAGAGAGAGAGTGTGAGTGAGTCCATGGAAACCTGAAAGGGGCATGTTATCCCTTGAAGTTGGAGGTACATGAGTTTATAAGCCACTAAGTGTGGGTGCTGGGATCTGAACCTCAGTCCTCTAACAGAGCTGTGCACACTCCTAACCACCAGACCCCCATCCTCACCACTGGCTTTTAAAAAAGCAATTACTGATTCCTCACACAGTGAAAGAATGAGCACTGCGGCCTGTTACCTTAAGGATTATGGGTGAGAGAGGTTTGTATGTTGTAGAGCAGTGGTTCCCCACCTTCCTAGTGCTATGACCCTTTAATACACAATTATTTTTATGTAATTTTATAACTAATCTTACTACTGTAATGAATTATAATGCAAATATCTGTGTTTTCTGATGGGTTAGGGGATCCCTGTATTGAGAGCTTTTGTAGAGGATGGTGGTAGAAAAAACATTATTTGAAATTCTTATGGTAACCATGGGCACCAGGAATGCAAGGTGATGGGCCTATACCACTCCTAGCACTATTAACAAAGTCCATTTCTGCATAGGCAACCAATCCATAGGGTCTAGAAGCAATGGGTGATGTTCTGCTGTTTTTTATCTCCTGCATATGTGGACACGAGACTAGGATATGTCAGAAACAGAAATCATTACTAAGTGGTCCTGTAATTATTATTTTACCTTCTCCTTTTTCTGGCCAAAGTAGGATTTATGATCGAGGATGTCTCATTTTGTAAGGCAATTTCTAGAATACCGAAGAATCCCTCAGCACCAATTTAGAGGGGTCATCTTGCAGCTGTAATTTTTGTAAATACAGTCTAGAGAGTTAAAAATGAAGTACACATATATGAAGGAATGTAGCTTAAAAATGCTTTCCTCCAGGTCAGAAATTTTGACTGGGCTATATATTTCTTACAATTGAACTACTAAATCTAAAATGTGTGTGTTTGTTAGCAGTGTCTCATGCAGTTCACATTGGTCTAGAACTTGTTATTGTACCTGAAGACCTTTTCCTAATCTCTTTTCATTTCCTAACTTTAGGCATGTACTAATTTGCCCAGTAGTTTGCGATTAACTAAAATTATTTGTGCCCAAGATATCCAAAGTTGTGAATCAAATTACTATTTAGAACTAATACAATATTAACTCATAAAAGGAGTGTCTTAGGGTTTTATTGCTGTGAACAGACACCACACCCAAAAAGGCAACTCATATAAGGACAACATTTAATTGGGACTGGCTTACAGGTTCAGAGGTTCAGTTCATTATCATCAAGGCAGGAACATGGCAGCATCCAGGCAGGCCTGATGCCAGAGACAGAGTTGAGAGTTCTACATCTTGTTTAAAAGGGAACTAGAAGACTGGCTTCTAGGGCAGCTGGGATGAGGCTCTTAAAACCCATCTCCACAGGGATACACTTCCTTCCCAAGGCCACACCTCCCAATAGTGCCGCTCCCTGAGCCAGACATATTTAAACCACCCTGAGGAGTATATATATCAGTTTAGCCATTTAAAAAATTGTTTTAATTTAAAATAATATGTTTTTCAGCATGTATGCATATGTCTCATGTGCAAACCTAGTGCCCGTGGGGGCTCAGCATAGGTTGGCTGCCAGATCCTCTGGAGCTGGAGTTAAAGATGACAGTATGCTCCAAGAACAACAAATGCTGTTGACTGCTGAGGTATCGCTCTAGCCTAGCACTTTAATTCTAATTTGGTATACGGGGTAGCTACTTGACTAACATGCAGTCTGGGGCGAAGCCATCCCATGTGGTTGGGAGACACAGAGGCTGGGGCAGGAGGCTGAGCAATCACATCTTTAAATGAAACCAGGCTGGAGGACCCTAAGTGCGGTGAGGCTGTGGACTGTAAAAGCCCACTCCCAGTGACAATTCCTGCAGCAAGGCCATGCCTCCCTGACATCCTCCAACGGTGCCACCAGCACCAGCTGGTGGCTGGGTGTTCAGATGTCTCGGCCCATTGGGGACATTTCTAATTCTAACTACCACAGTTGGTAGTGGAGACAGTGTTTGATGAGGCTTGCTACCTTCCAGCCTAGTTGAGAAATAGGAGCTGTGGGTTCAAGGACAGACCTTGCCTCAATGGACCAGGCAGAGAGTGTTAGAGGACACCTGGTGCCCTCGTCTGGCCTCCTTGCGCAGGTGCACTCACTTTGAACACAGGCCAATGCACTCACAGATATACTTCTCTAAAAACTGTTTTGTGAATGATGAATGAGTAAGTGGCCCAGGAACAGGGTCAAGCTGCCTTGAATGACATGATCCACGGTGGAAGGGGTTGTGTGAACATTTACAGGCACAAATCAAAATTGAGTAAGTACTTGATAGGGTCATCAAGTTAGTTGGCTCCAAAGCCTGTGTTATCTGTAGGTTTCAGATACCACAGCAATCTTATCCTTTGGATTGAATTAGAGGTGGTCTGGGTGTAGGAATGTATCAGGAAAAAGGTATTTGTCATGACACTGTTAGATACAAAAATTAGGGGAATTGTTCATTAAAGGCCCAAGATGAAGCAAGACAATTTGGCTGTCTCCTTTGATGATATTCTAGTCAGCTATGGTCAGGTAGTCTGCACAACTTTTCCAGAGAACTCCATTCTACTCTTTTGTCTTTTATTCTGTTTTTCTCTTAAAACTTTTCTTTGGTTCTTCATATTTAAAATAATATTTGTAACTGAATTTCTTACTGGCATATAATGGCTTTTCCATAGCATTCTATTCATTATCTGCAGAGTTTCAGCTAGTTTTTTTAAATGCCTTTTCTAGGCATATCCAATATGTAGCCCATGGACCCATGAGTCCCAGAATAGCTTTGAATGTGGCCCAGCACGTTTGTAAATGACATCGTCATGATGCTGTGTCACAAGGTTGGACAGGCATGCTAACATTCTGACTTCCCAATGACAGGCCTCTGTGTGGTGTCTCATGTTTTCAGTCCTTGTGTTTCTCTTCGGTTGTCTGGGTAATTTCGTCACTTCCTGTTAGCCACTTTTCAGGAGCATCCTGTTTGCTATATACTATGCTAATGATGGTTTTAATTCCACCAGTAATTCATTTTCAATATTTCTATTCGCTGTCGTGCCTTGTAAGTTCATTTCTCTGAAAAACCAACTTTGTATATTCTACTTCAGATAGTCTCAGTGTCTTGACCCTTTACAGGCTTCAGTTTGTGGTCTTGTTGCAGCAGCAGCTCCCCAGACACGCCCCTCTTCCTCCCTACACCCAGCCGGCATCCTGCTGAGAGCATCTCTGTGTATCTCTAACTGCTAAGTGCCCTGATTTCTCACCAGCAGATGTGAATTTATATCAAAATGAGTACTGGGGGCCACCCGTCCTGTGCCCCACACTCTTCCCTGCCTCCTGCTGGGGATCAGACAGCGTGGCTGCAGTCTCTTGCTGTGGAGCAATTGTTTGGGGGAGCTGCTAGAGGGGACCCTGATCCTGCCTGAGCCTGACTCCTTCCTTCAGAGTCCCCACCATGCCAACCTGTCTCTCCATGGTGGGTGCACAGGTCCTGATTGCTCTTCACAGCACCTCCACGCTGTCTAGCTCTGGTGCTGGGGCCTGAATTCTCCTCAGAGGCTCACCATGTTGCTGTCTGCCCATGCCATTAGTAACTAGCTCTGCTAACAAATTTCCTACCCTCAACAATTTGTCTCAGTGTCCTCTTGAGTCCCACATCTGAGACTAGGACACCTTGCACTTGTATATATTAGAGCACTCTTGCATCCCTTGAACAAAACCATGATCTTATTACTGTGGTTTTTAATTCAAGTAGCAATTTATTGAAAGATTTTGTATTTATTTCACATTTGAAATGTATGACTTATAGTTTCTTTGTTGAGTCATTATTCTGTTTAGGTATCAGGATACCACTGGCTTCATACTGAGTTGGTGGTGTTTCTTCCCTTTCCATTCTATGGAAGTTTAAGGAACATTACTGTTAGACTTTTTTCAAAGATCTGATAGAATTTACTATCTGGTACCAGCCTTTTCTTTTTTTGGGAGAATTTATTACTGCTTCAATTTCATTGGCTTTTTTTTCAGATGTATTTATCTAATGTGTGTGTATGGATATGTGTACATAAATGCAGGTGCCTACAGAGATGAGAAGTGTTGGGTCCTCTGGAACTGAAGTTAAAGGTGTGAGCTGCTAGATATGAGTACTGAAAGCGGAATTTAGTTCCTCTGCAAGAGCAGAGTGCTCTCTTAATTACTGAGCCATCTCTCCAGCCTTTGGAATTATTTCTAAGTACCCAGTGATTCTGTGTTTCACACCTGGAGTGGCTTCTTTTTTCACCACACGTTACTTCTTTAGGTCTTTCTTTTGTTAGTTTGCCTAAGTGTTTGTCAGTCTTGACTATATCATAGAACCAGTTGTATCTGCACTGTGGATTGTTATTTAGTCTCCTTTGGATCATTTTCTGTCCAGATCTCCATTTCTTGCTACCTGCTGCTTTGTGGTTTGGATTATTTGTTTTTCCAGGACACTGAGGTGCATTGTTAGGTTGTTTATTTGAGATCTTTGATTTTTGTGTGTAAATTTAAATAGTTGTAAACTTTCTTCCTTCTTCTAGATTAGGATATCACTTCAGCTATATCCTAAGTGTTGAAATAAGTTGTGGTTCCATTGTTACTTGGTTTTAGGAACTTTTAAGATTCATCCATAATTTTTCTTTAGTGATCATACTATACATTCGAGAAAGTATTTTGCCTTTCCAAGTTCCTTGAGTTTCTATGTTGGGACTGTACATTTGTTGGTTTTTCACTTCTTCTGTTTCCTCTTCTTACTGAAGAGTACTCTGGAAGGCTCAGCCCCTAGAAACACCCAGTGAGGAGAAGACTACTTCAGCAGCAGCTGCATCCGCCCATGCAAGAGATAGAAATGCCTGAACTCAGCCACAGCCCACTAGTAACGCATGGCTGGGCATCAAGCCTGAGGTCATGATCAGGACTGAAGAGTTTGACACTGCTTGGTTACTTTGGAGAGAGTAGATGAAATATAGGAAGAAGACGAGGAGGACCAGAAGAGGCTGGGGCAGACAGAAGAGAAGGTAAATCAGAGAATACTGTTACGGAGGGTCAGAGACTAGTGAATCAAGATCTATAGTTTCTTTGTTGAGTCATTATTCTGTTTAGGTATCAGTACGTCTTTGCAATTCAGATAAATATAAAAAAGCAAAGAACACATAACATTTTAAACAATGCCACCGATTCTGTGTTGCTAGTACAGATCCTCTGACCACCTGATTTCATCCATTCCCAACCATGTCCAACCTCTGGGCCAGTCTTGCCCTGAACAGCTTGCACAGTGGCCCAGCCTGGTGAGCACCTAATTCCAGCTTTATTCACGTTCCCCAGTCCCAAGGACTTGCTTTCAGAATGCCAGATGGCGCTCTGCCAGCTGCTAAAGGAGGGAACGTTCTTGAATTTTCAGATCTACATTTATAATTGTTTGGATTATTAAAAATACTTGTGAAATTTGTACACAGAAATATGTATATGCATAAAATGCAACTAAGTACTTATTTTTTCATTACTCTCAATTTATTTAAAAATATTAGAAGCATGTGAAAGTATAACATGTACACCTGGTAAATTTGAGGATACAAAGAAATATAATCTAAACCATTTCCAGTTATAGAGGTTATTAAGAAAATGCCTGAGGATTATCATGAATACTCAGGAATTCAATAGTTCATTACTCTAGGAAGGTTCCTATAACGTCAGGTAGAGTAGAAATAGAGGACC
Source organism: Apodemus speciosus (assembly GCA_002335545.1). Classification (NCBI taxonomy): domain Eukaryota; kingdom Metazoa; phylum Chordata; class Mammalia; order Rodentia; family Muridae; genus Apodemus; species Apodemus speciosus. Next base: position 261,531 of record BDUI01000247.1, read on the forward strand.
TTTCTGGAACTGTTACAGGAAAAGTAAAGTGGTGACATTTTTCTCTGAGCAACATAACATTAAACATTGAAACTTTACTAAGTATGGGCCTTCTGAAGAACAAAAATGTAGTTTAGTTTGATGAACTATAATTGGGCAACTAAGTACTTATAAGCAACAGGTGTGTAATGAAGCAAGAAATAAAGTGAATTATATAAAGTCCAGAAGTTTTAAATTTCCAATTAGCAGTTATATAGAGTGTAAATTGTAAAGAGAATAAATCACATTAAATGTATGCATTAAGATATATGTATCAAATATGCTATTTATGTAGATAATTCAGAAACTTAACATTTGGTCATTTTACAAAAATCCCGTGGTTGCATAACAATAGAGATAAAATATTTGAGATGTTAATTAGTAGAATATTTTTCTTTAGGTTGGCCAGAATGTAGACTTCTAGTTTGTTCTTGTGTGGGCCGGGAGCAGCAGTGTTGGGGACTGAGATTAGGGCCTGGTGCATTGGGACCCCAGAGCAGTGCTCCAGCCTAGGTTCACGTTGATGGTTACGTATTCTTTACCCTGGTAATGTACACGTGCAATATCTGTGCTTACTGAGATACCTGTGTTAGCCTTGGTGTCCAGCTAATTCTGTACTTAGTTTTGGGGAGTCGAGTAATCCAGTGCCTACGTCAGCATCCTTCATGGTGTCCTAGGAAGCTGTGCATGCGCTTGTCGTGCAGTCGCTGAAGCCTTCCCCTTTATCTGGTGGTGACTCCAGTCTCATTAACAAATAGTATTGTCCACTTGGACATTTTAACTCCAAAATATTCATTTCTAAATACAGGTAAGCATCTAAACTAGTATGTGGCAAAATTTGATGAGTTTGTTTCTTGTTAAATTCCATCAAACTACAAACTTAATTTTTATTGCAAAAATTGAAATGATGAATGTGAAATTAATTAAAAAACAGCTTTCAAAGGATTGGCATTGACAGTTTATCAAAATATCCAGAGAATATATTATATGGATCATTTTATAATGGAACAAAGGTTTTGGGGTGAGGGATATCTGAAAGTAATTGCTACAAAAATTGGTATCTAAAAGTGCTGTGGTGCTCCACAAAAATATGGAGTCCATAGTATTAGGCTTCTGAGTAACAAGGGGTTGAGGAAACTGTTAGTAAAAGTTGCAATTTTGTTGAGAATTGCCCAGGCTATCTACACGCAAAAGGTGGAGAGCGCCACCTTGTGGCATTTGACTACATAGGATTAAAGTATCAAAGACTTGCTTTGTTTTTTTTTGTTGTTGTTGTTTTATTTTTTGAATTCACTTTACACTTTGAATTCACTGTCCCCCTCCCAGTAACCTCCTCCCACAATCCTTCCCCCAAGTCCCCCTCCCCTTCTCTTCTGAATGATTGGGGGACCCTTGGGCATCTTTCCAAACTGGCACATCAAATCCTTTCCAGGCTAGGTGCATCTACTGCCTCTGAAGCCAGACAGGGCAGTCTGGCTAGAAGAATGTATCCCACAGACAGGCAACAGCTTTTGGGATAGTCCCTGCTCCAGGTGTTGGGGACTCACATGAAGACCAAGCCACCCAGCAGCTGACATGGACAGATGCAGAGACCCACAGCAGAACAGTGGATGGAGCTTGGGGACTGTTATGGAAGAATAGAAGGGAGGACTGTGGGCGGAAGGGGATTCTCGTCCCCACAGGACGACCAACAGAGTTAACTAACCTGCACCCTTGGGGCCCTCAGAGATGGAACCACCAACCAAAGAGCATACCCGGGTTGGATCTTGTCTTGTTTCTAAGAGCTCTGCGTTCCCCAGCTTACAGTGTCATCTCATTTATTTTTGTTAATTTTTTCATACCCCTCATGTAATTCCTCTCAGATCCTCCCTACCCATCCTTAAACTGTTAGTTTCTGTTCCATGGGGCTCATATGATTGAAGTTGTATGAAGTCACTAATTTGGCAATAGTAAGGAGTTTCTGGATGTGTAATCACAAAAACAAACAAAAACAACCAACCAAMCAAACAAACAAAATCCCTCAAAGTCAACCATGAAAAGCACCACTGACTGTGTGGCTTGTGTTAAATGCAAGGACTCATTTACTACACTTGGCTCCTAAGACAACAGGAGTATCCTGTAATGCTAGGTCCTGATTTCCTCACTCAGCTCTGTGCTATTTAATCCTGAGTTTCTGAATGGTGTGTGTGTGTGTGTGTGTGTGAGAGAGAGAGAGAGAGAGAGAGGGAGAGAGAGAGAGAGAGAACGAGAACTAAGGCTGAAAGTTTCAATGAGATTTTGAGAAAAACATGCATTCTCAAGTATTTGCATATTCTGCAGCTATCTTTAAGTTCATTTGGTCTATTACACCACTTCATTCAGGAACCCCAACCCCATTTTTTTTTTGCCTGGATGAGAGTAGAGTATTGTAGTCACAAACTAATGCTGTGCTGGGATTAATCTTATCTCTATGAATATTTGTTTTATAAAATTAGGTATGTGTTCCGATGGGTTCTTGGCTAAGTCACTATGAAGCGCCTATCTGTTTTGATTGACGTCCCGCTTGTCGGTGATTAGAACAGTGATTAGAACAGTGATTAGAACAGTGATTATTTCCTAGCTCGAAGTCACCTGGAACGCATTTTCCCATCCTTTCACTCTTGGTGGGATAGTTCGAATGAGATGTCACCCCTACATCTGAATACTCAGTCCCCAGCTGGGGACAGAGTTGGGGACCTGAAGGAAGAAGTGTGTCACTGGGAATGGGACAGAGGTTTTAAAGCCTGTGCCTTTCTCAGCTAGCCCCTGCTTGACGTTCTTGGTTCAGGACGTGAGCTCACTGCTGCTGCTCCCGCCAACCATGTTCTGCCTGCTCCACTGCTCCCCACAGTGGGGGCGATGGTCTCAGACCTGGAGCCCCAAATAAACGCTCCTTTCTATATGGCACTTTGGCCATGGTATTTTCAAAATGATAAAACAGTAAGTAGTGAGGTAGCATCTCTGCTTTATGATGAGGTGTGTCTCTTCGAATAAACAAAGCCCTGCATTTAATCCATTACACCAGTGCTTTTCCGCGGCCCAATTGGAACCAACGATATTTAGAGCCATTACTGAAAAGTGTGTATTATTTCCTCCCATTTTGTTGACTTTATAGTATTTGGCATTTTCTTAGCCTCTTGTTTCCCAAGTAATTGAGCAGTGGTTTATTTATCTATCTGTTGAGATGTTTGTCTTTCCTTTTAGTCTGAAGACTCAGCCTGATACACCTGGTTGGAGGCTGAGAGCTCCCAGTGGTTACTTCTTCAGTGAGCAGCCACAATCTTATGCAGGCTGAGGACTGTGGGAATGGGAGTCTGTGGGGTATTGCAGACTCTTCTCTGGCCGTGTGAAAGTAGAGGTGAAGACTGTATGCTCGATCCACTGTCCAGGCAAGCACAGCACAAACCCAGGAATAAACAGTGCTATGTCCTGTTTCAGTGAAGACAACATTCCAGGAGATTCTAGGCCTGTCAATCACTCCAGTGTGCTCAGCATTGCCTGCCAAGCACTGCATATCCCCATCCCACAGGCTGTTAGCAATAACCTGGTACTCCTTCAATTATGCAAGTTTCTGTGAAAAAATAAGGGCGAGCAAAAATATTAGATGGAAATGAATTAAGGAGCCCTTCCATCACCTGTCCTTTCTGCTGGGGCAAACTCTTGCCAGGTATGCCACAGTGAAGACACCATCTCCTAATACATCCTAGAGAACCCACTGCACTCAGGGCAGTTGGCACGAACCCCTCCCACCTCTGGAGTCCCAGAGCTGCTGCTGGGGGCCCACTTTGGACCTAGCAACCATCAAAACTCCTGCCCTCCTGAATACCACTCCCCTTCTCTTCCTTCAGCCCCTTTTGCCACAGGTCCCTCTGCAGGAGTGTGGAGAGGCCTGGAAGCACAGGTAAGAACACCCCTGCTGCTCAGAGGAACTCATCAGAATCCTCAGGCAGGAGCCTTCCAGTTTCTGTCTCTGGCTAGGGGCCATCCTTTGCCAGTGTGCCATATCCAGATGGCGCAGGGAGATAGCTAACCTCCCAGGACTGTGGAGAGGCCTGAGATGCAGAGCTGATCCTGGGCCAAAGAGCTACATACACAAACACCACCACAGGAGAGCTTGTCTCCCAGGAGTGCCTACATACCTGTGTGCACAGAGAGAAAAGGAATCCCATGAGTACAGATACACGGGCTTGCAGGAAAGATAAGCCACAGTCAGAGACAGCAAGACCAGCTAACACCAGAGATAACCGAGATAACCAGATAGCAAAAGGCAAACACAAGAACTTTACCAACTGGCACCATCTGAACCCAGTTCTCCCACAATAGCAAGTCCCAGATACCCCAACACACCTGAAAAGCAAGATCTGGATTTAAAAATCACATCTCATGATGGTGATAGAGGACTTCAAGAAGGACATAAATAACTCCCTTAAAGAAATACAGGAAAACATGGGTCATCAGGTAGAAGCCCTTAAAGAGAAAACACAAAAATCCCTTAAAGAATTACAGGAAAACACAAACAAATAAGTAAAGGAACTGAACAAAACCATCCAGGATCTAAAAGTGGTAGAAACAATAAAGAAATCACAAAAGGAGACAACTCTGGAGACAGAAAACCTTGGAAAGAAATTAGGAGTCATAGATGCAAGCATCAACAACAGAATACACGAGAAAGAAAGAATCTTGAAGATACCATAGAAAACATTGACTCAACAGTCAAAGAAAATGCAAAATGCAAAAAGCTTGTAACCCAAAACATCCAGGAAATCCAGGACAAAATAAGAAGACCGAACCTAAGGATTATACGTATAGAAGAGAGCAAAGATTTACAACTTAAAGGGCCAGTAAATATCTTCAACAAAATTATAGAAGAAAAGTTCCCTAACATAAAGAAAGAGATGCCCATGAACATACAAGAAGCCTACAGAACTCTTAGACAGGACCAGAACAGAAATTCCTCCCATCCCATAATAATCAAAACACCAAATGCACTAAACAAAGAAAGAATATTAAAAGCAGTAAGGGAAAAAGGTCAAGTAACATATAAAGGCAGACCTATCAGAATCACACCATACTTCTCACCAGAAACTATGAAAGCTAGAAGATCCTGAGCAGATGTCATACAGACTCTAAGAGAACATAAATGTCAGCCTAGGCTACTATACCCAGCAAAACTCTCAATTACCATAGACGGAGAAAACAAGACATTCCATGACAAAATCAAATTTACACAATATCTTTCCACAAACCCAGCTCTATAAAGGATAATGGGTGGAAAATACCAACACAAGGAGGGAAACTACACCCTAGAAAAAGCAATGAAGTAATCTTTTTTCAACAAACACAAAAGAAGATAGCTACACAAAAAAGAATTCCACCTTTAACAATGAAAATAACAGGAAGTAATGATTACTTTTCCTTAATATCTCTAAACATCAATAGACTTAATTCCAAAATAAAAAGACATAGACTGGATATGTAAAATTCCAAAATAAAATTCCAAAATAAAAAGACTAACAGACTGGATATGTAAACAGGACCCAACAGTTTGCTGCATATAAGAAACCCACCTCAGTGACAAACACAGTCACTACCTCAGAGTCAAAGGTTGGAAAATAATTTTCCAAACAAATGGTCCCAAGAAACAAGCTGGAGTGGCCATTCTTTTATTGAATAAAACTGACTTTCAACCAAAAGTTGTCAAAAAAGATAAGGAGGGACACTTCATGCTGGTCAAAGGAAAATTCTACCAAGATGAACTCTAATTCTGAACATCTATGCACCAAATGCAAGGGCACCCACATTCATAAAAGAAACTTTACTAAAGCTCAAACCACACAATAATAGTGGGAGAATTCAACACCACACTCTCAACAATGGGCAAATCACAGAAACACTAAACATAGACACAGTGAAACTAACAAGTTGTGAACCAAATGGATCTAACAGATATTTATAGAACATTATCTCAGCATCTCATGGTACCTTCTCCAAAATTGACCGTATAATTGGTCACAAAACAGATTTCAATAGGTACAGGGATATTGAAATAATTCCATGCACCCTATCGGATCACCATAGTCTAAGGCTGGTCTTAAGTTCAAATAAAAACAACAGAAAACACACATACACATGGACAAAACAACAGAAAACACACTTACACATGGACGTTGAACAATGCTCTACTCACTGATAACTTGGTCAAGGAAGAAATAAAGAAATTAAGGACTTTTTAGAATTTAGTGAAATGAAGACATATACCAAAACTTATGGGACACAATGAAAGCAGTGCTAAGAGGAAAACTCATAGCTCTAAGTGCCTCCAAAAAGAAAATGAAGAGAGCTTACACTAACAGCTTGACAACACACCTGAAAGCTCTAGAACAAAAAGCAGCAAATACACCCAAGAGGAGTAGACGGCAGGAAATAATCAAACTCAGGGCCAAAATCAACCAAATAGAAACAAAAAGAACTATACAAGAATCAACAAAACCAGGAGATGGTTCTTTGAGAAAATCAACAAGATAAACCCTTAGTCAGACTAACCAGAGGGCACAGAGGCCCTTCGCAAATTAATAAAATCAGGAATGAAAAGGGAGACATAACAATAGAAACTGTGGAAATTCAAAAAATTATCAGGTCCTATTATAAGAGCTTATACTCAACAAAATTGGAAAATCTCAACAAAATGGACAGTTTTCAACACATACCAGGTGTCAATGTTAAAACAGCATCAGACAAACCATCTAAATAGTCCCATAAGTTCTGAGGAAACAGAAGCAGTCATTAATAGTCTCCCAAGCAAAAAAAGCCCAGGGCCACAAGGGTTTAGTGGGGAATTTTATCAGACCTTCAAAGAAGACCTAATACCTATACTCTTCAAACTATTCCACAAAATAGGAACACAAGGAACACTACCCAATTCATTCTATGAAACCACAATAATGCTTATACCTAAACCAATCAAAGACAAAACAAGGAAAGAGAACTTCAGACGAATTTCCCTTATGAACACTGATGCAAAATTACTCTGGCCAACCAAATCCAAGAATACCTCAAAACGATAATTCACCACAATCACGTAGGCTTCATCCCAGGGATGCAGGGATGGTTCAATATATGGAAATCCACCAATGTAATCCAATACATAAACAAACTCAAAGAAAAAAACCACATGGTCATTTCATTAGATGCTGAAAAAGCATTCGACAAAATTCAGCATCCCTTCATCTTAAAAGTCTTGTAGAGATCTTGTAGAGGAATTCAAGGCCCATACCTAAACATAGTGAAAGCAATATACAGCAAACCAGTAGCCAACATCAGACTCAATGAAGAGAAACTTGAAGCAATCCCACTAAAATCGGGGACCAGACAAAGCTGCCCACTCTCTTCCTATCTATTCAATATAGTACTTGAAGTCCTAGCCATAGCAATTAGACAACAAAAGGAGGTCAAATTATGCAAATTGGAAAGGAAGAAGTCAAACTATCACTATTTGCAGATGATATGATCAAATACTTAAGTGACCCCAAAATTCCACCAGAGAACTCCTAAACCTGATAAACAACTTCAGTAAAGTGTCTGGATAGAAAATTAACTCAAACAAATCAGTAACCTTCCTCTACTCAAAGGATAAATAAGCTGAGAAAGAAATTAGGGAAATGATACCCTTCACAGTAGTCACAAATAGTATTACATACCTTGATGTGACTCTAACCAAGCAAGTGAAAGATCTGTATGACAAGAACTTCAAGCCTCTGAAGAAAGAAGATTTCAGAAGATGGAAGGATCTCCCATTCTCATGGATTGTCAGTATTAATATAGTAAAAATGGCTATCTTGCCGAAAGCAATCTATAGATTCAATGCAATCCCCAACAAAATTCCAAATCAATTCTTCATAGAGCTAGAAAGAGCAATCTGCAAATTCAAATAACCCAGGATATCGAAAACTATTCTCTACAACAAAAGATTTTCTGGGGGAATAACCATCACTGACCTCAAGCTCTACTATAGAGCAGAGTGATAAAAACTGTATGGTATTGGTACAGAGGTAGGCAGGAAGATCAATGGAATAGAATTGAAGACCCAGAAAAGAACCCACACACGTACGGTCACTTGATATTTGACAAAGGAGTTAGAAACATCCAGTGGAAAAAAGACAGCATTTTAAACAAATGGTGCTGGATCAACTGGAGGTCAACATGTAGAAAAATGAAAATTGACCCATTCTTATACCCTTATACAAAGCTCAAGTCCAAGTGGATCAAGGACCTTCACATAAAACCAGAGACACTGAAGCTTATAGAGGAGAAATTGGGAAAGATCCTCGAACACATGGGCACAAGGGAAAATTTCCTGAACAGAACTCCAATGGCTTGTGCTCTAAGAACAAGAATCCAAATGGGACCTCATAAAACTGCAAAGCTTCTGTAAGGCAACGGGTCCTGTCAATAGGCCAAAAGGGCAACCAACAAATTGGGAAAAGATCTTTACCAATCCTACATCTGATAGAGGGCTAATGTCCAATGTATTCAAAGAACTCAAGAAGTTAGACTCTAGAGAGTCAAATATTCCTATTAAAAATGGGGTACAGAGCTTAATAAAGAATTCTCAACTGAGGAAACTGGAATGGTTCTGAAGCACCTAAAGAAATGTTCTGCATCCTTAGTTATCAGGGAAATGCAAATCAAACAACCCTGAGATTCCACCTCACACCAGTCAGAATGCCTAAGATGAAAAACTCAGGGGACAGCAGATGCTGGTAAGAATGTGGAGAAAGAGGAACACTCCTCCACTACTGGTAGGATTGCAAGCTGGTAAAGCCACTCTGGAAGTCAGTTTGGTGGTTCCTCAGAAAATTAAACATAGTACTACCTGAGGACCCAGCTATACCACTCCTGGCCATATATCCAGAAGATGCTCCAACATGTAATAAGGACACATGTCCACTATGTTCATAGCAGCCTTATTTATAATAGCCAGAAGCTAGAAAGAACCCAGATATCCATCAACAGAGGAATAGAAACAGAAATTGTGGTATATTTACACAATGGAGTACTATTCAGTTATTAAAAACAATGAATTCATGAAATTCTTAGGCAAATGGATAGAACTAGAAAGTGTCATCCTGAGTGAGGTAACCCAACCACAAAAGAACACACATGGTATGCACTCACTGATAAGTGGATATTAGCTCAAAATCTCAGAATAAACAAGAAACAAATCACAGACCACAGGAAGCTCATGAAGAAGGAAGACCAAAGTGTGGGTGCTTTGGTTTTCCTGAGAAAGGGAACAAAATACTCACAGGAGCAATTATGGAGACAAAGTATGGATCAGAAATTGAAGGAATGCCACCCAGAGACTGTCCTACTTGGGGATTCATCCTATAAACAGTCACCAAACCCCGACACTATTATGGATGACAAGAAGTGCTTGCTGAATGGAGCCTGTTATGGTTCTCTGGAGGGGCCCTGCCAGAGCCTTAGATACAGAGGCAGATGCCAGCAGCCAACCATTGGACTGAGCATGGGGTCCCCAATGGAGGAGCTGGAGGGAGCCCTTGAGGAGCTGAAGGGGTTTACAGCCCTATGGGAAGAACGATGATTTTGTCCAACCAGACACCCCAGGGCTCCCAGGGACTAAGCCATCAATCAAGGAGTACACAGGGTCCAGCCACAAGTGTGTCGGAGGAATGCCTTGTCGGGCACCAGTGGGAGGAGAGGTCCTTGGTCCTATGAAGGCTGGATAGGTGCCCCAGCGTGGGGAAATCGAGGGGGGATAGGTGGGAGTGGGTTGGGCAGAGGGACATCTTCTTGGAGGCAGGGGTTGGGAGGATGGGTTGGAGGTTTTCTGGGAGGGGGGAAACCCGGAAATGGTTTAACATCTGAAATGTAAATGAAGAATATATTCAATTAAAAAATGAATTAAGGAGTTCAAGTAAGCAATGATCTAATTCCAAATGTGCAAATCAAAACATTAAAGCTGGACAACCTTTGTTCTCTAAAACTCATGGCCTACAGTAATGGTCCCCATGAATATAGATTATATGAAATTTCAGAAAATGAATATTATAAAACATCTTTCTTGAAGGCATGCTGAGGCCACAGGCAGCTCAATGAGATGAGGAGGCCAACGTACTTTCTATCTGACAGGGGCAGACATAGGGCAGAGGAGCAAAGAAGGAAAACAAAATGGAATCACTGGAAGTGAAAAATGTAAAGAAAAATATCTTTGGAGTGTCCTACCAATCCTGAAGAAGACGTAAAAGCTGGGCTTTCAGGGCATTTAGGAATTATGAAAATGCCAACGTAACAATCATGCATATACAGGAAAGTAAAAATGCATTTCCACAAGCAATGTTTACTAGAGTGAAACATTTCAGCGCAGCCGATCTGGACAGAGAAGGCATTTAGAACATAAAACAGATGAAACCAAAACCTCTAAATATTTGAAACAAAAAAAGTACATTGAAAATTGCAAGAGAGACGCGTGAGGCTGAGTTACTCAGGAAGCGAGGCCCTCGGAATAGAAGCTCTCGGATGTCTCAGCAGACCAGAAAACTAGGAGGGAGTGGAAGGGGAGTGCACCGCAGCCCCCCCCACCCCCGCCTCCACACCCACCCACCATAATAGAGTGATGGAGAAAATCTTTCTATGAATTCATGACCACTATTTCAGCACTAACAAAACTTACTTGAAGGAGTTCTTTGAACCAAAGAGAAAGAAAATGGTTTCATCTTTTTTTTTTTTTTTTKYTTAGCACTATGTCATCCATGGCAAACCACAGTTCATTTACTCATTAAAGAATCTGTGGATCTGAGGGTTGTTGTCGGTTGTTGCTCTGCACAGTTGCAGAGAGATCCTCATGAGAATATTTCCCCCTCCACAGGACAGACTGATGTCCAGAGAACACTCTGCAGGTTTACTTACGACTGCGCCATGCCTCTCCAGGACCGCTGTGCTGTTTTTCCTTCTACCTGAAATGTCACAGTTTCTCCGTATTTATGACAACGCTCAATTCTATCACTGTTTTAAAATTTTCTGCCATTCCGATGAGTGTACTGACACCTCGACTTGAATGATACTTGAATTTACCTAATGGCTAATGTGGCATAACTTTTTTAGTTTGTTTTTAATTACAGATTCCCACTTTTTAACTGTATTAAACATTTTGAAAGCTCCTTGTATATTTTAGGTAAGAGTTCTTGCAAATATTTATCCCCACCTGTGTCTTGTTATCTTCCCCTCAGGGACGCTCACACCACATGCACACTTAGTTTTGGTGATCACTTTTCCTTAGTGAGAATCCTGCTCAGCTGTAGGTTATGGTTTTTTCTAGGGTGTTATGTCAGTCTCTGTATTCAAGTTCCATTGTGAGTTCATTATTACAGATGGTTATTAGGAATGGCACATGATTAGGTGAAGGCCTCTTGCTACCCAAGTGCTCCATATCATTTGTTGGGCAGGTAGGCGTCTGTCCTCTGCTGAAGTGCCTTTGACTCTCTGTCAGTATGAAGTACGATTCCACATGTCTTTTGCTTTCTGAAGGGCCCCGGATCCTACTTCAGGGTCCCACGAAGGCAGCATCACTGTCGGCTGTAATTAGTTTAAGAGCTGGGTGGTGGTATCTCCTTTGAAAGCAGAGCACTGACGGACTCTCATGGCAGATGTATGTGGCAGTTCAGCTCCATGTCTGCACTTGCTGAGCCCTTCCGGGTGGCAGTGGACAATGATTTGCAGTGATGGAAGCAGAGTGACCAAGCCTGTGACTTGCCACCTTGCTCCTCCTTGTTGATGCCCAGGGGAAACCGAGCTTCAGATAAACATCCCTGGCTGTTTGCTGGAGTGGAACTCTTACTGTTTTCTGGTGCTAAAGATGGAATCCAGGCTCTTTAAATGTCAGGCAGTTATCCTACCACTAAGCTGTACTCTGAGCTCCCTAGTGGAAATCTTTGAATTTTTGTGTTCACTTTTTCCATATTTCTCAATTTAAGCAGAAAGTGAAGGAAAATAATTTAAAATACACAGTATAACTTGTTTGTTTATTTATTGACATAGGGTCTCTCTGAGTAGCTCAGGCTAGTCTCATTGTGCTGGCCCTATTTTAGCCTCTTCAGCAGGGATTACAGGTGCTTGCCATCACAGCCAGATGACTATTTAAGTTCTAATTAATGCTAACTGCTGACTGTATCTCCTTCTTTATGATCCGAATGCAGAGCATGCTCAAATGGTCAAAGTGTATTAATGGAACAACATTTAATGTTAGGTTAGCTTAAAAACTGTATTTAAATGTTTTCTTGTACAGCGAAGTTCTTATTTTGACAAAATATTTTAAGTACTCTGTACAGTTTGGTGCCTAGAGATGTATAACAGATTTATTCACACTGACTTAGAAGTGATCTGCAGTAATAAACTACGCTTACTAGCAGTTTGTGCCGTCTGAAATCTCTAGGGTTTAATGGCAGAAAGGCTTTCTTTCTTTTTGTGTACAGATGAGTGCGTACTGCGACGTGCACGTACTGGTGGAGCTTTGTATGTCTTTATGCCATCTCTCACATTAACGAAGAAGCTTACTAAGTTGGAAGGCATAGACTTTTCAATTACTGATGCAGGCAATTTTCCTTTCATTTCTGTCTGGACAAACACCACTAGCTTGGAATGTGCTGGGTTTCTGTAAGTGAATGAAGAGTTACAAAAGATAAAGCACTCTTAATTTGATCTTATGAGATGACAAGTTTATAGAGGGCAAGATTCTTAAACCAATTCTCTTTGGCTCTTTCTATAGTGCATATGGCACTGTCTTGCCATATACACTGTAGAAACTCAAGGAGGAAAACGAAGAGTGGCCTGAGGTCAAATCCTTGTAAAACATTAAGTGGTCAGAATATATATTGGAATTTTACATCCTTATACAATATTAAGTAGTCATAATATACATTGAAGTTTTAGTTTAAGTRTCTCCTCCTTTTGTTATTTCATCCTTTGAGCAGATACACAACCCTCAGAATACAAACCTTTTCTGGATACGTGCTCTGATCATGTTTATGTAGCATTTATAAACTTTATGCAGCACTTTTCTATATGTACATTATCTACCTAATAAGAAATATAATATCTGCCTCTATTAAAATAAACAGAGAAATAAAAGTTATATAATATGTTCCTGAATATATGCAGTTTTTCATGAAATATATTTATACTTTTTCTTTTTATTATAAACATATTCTTTTATCATCCGGTAAGTCCTGATTTTATTTCCCCCTCTTCTCCTCCCAGTCCCCCCCTCCTCTCCCATTTAGATCGATTCACTTTTATGTTTCTCATTAGCAAAGAACAGGTTTATATAACAAAACAAAATATATTAAGAAAATGAAAGCCATCATATTGAAACTGGATGAGCCCAGCCCGTATTATATTTATCTAGCTCCTTCACTAATGCCCTCTTCTTGGAGACTGCGTATGGGATGCAGCTCAGACAGGCCTCGCACTCACTGTGCAACCCAGGCGGTGCTTGAACTCACCACAGCAGTTCTCCTGCCTTCACCTCCCAGGTTCTAAGTTACAAATTACACTACCACATCCAGCTACACACATGCAGTTTTAATCCTTTGATATTATGGTCATAGAAAACACATTTCAAAAGTTTAAGACATACTATCTTTTATAGAAAATTATAAGGTTATTTTAAAAAATTCAAAGCTGTAAACCTATGCCATTAACAAACTATGTGAGAGGGAAAGTTTTGAATGCAAATTCAAGGAAGAAAGGAGTGATTCAAAGACTCAACGCAGTAGTGGGTACAGCTTTATGCATTTTGAAATGAGCAGTGTAACCCTGGATTCGAGTTGTTATGGTATAGAGTTTCTATTGGACTTATAAGGGTAGATCCATTTAAATACACCAGCATTTAGGATATACTGGAAAGTTCACCTTTAGCGTATGAAAAATTTTGTGTCAACTTAAAAATGATGGAGTCAGACAGAGTTTCCCTGAATGACTTTAAGATTGCAGTAGCTCCGTTTCTGCACCTCCCTCTGAAGAGCTTAGGCTACTTCTGTCAGTCTAAAGCTCTGCTTGAGTTTACCATGGGGTCACACACATCAGAAAGCTTTTCTGCTCCTTATGGAGAGTACTTCAGTAGGACACTGGTCTACAAGTGTTTGCATGGCTCAGTTACAAATGGCTGCTGTCTAGAACGTTAGACTGTAGGGAAGAGACGATCAGGAACCATGGTTTCTGTCGGCATCTTTTTCCAGGCCATGAAAACATGACTGTAATGTTATCCTAGCAGGACGGGAGGTGGGGTCTGATCCACAGAGCTGACAAGGATCCTGCCAAGAGCTGATTCTCCTCCTTCATTTGATGTTGTTCTGGTAGGGGTCCTAAGATCTTGAACACAGATTCAAAACTGACAAGTGACTGGAAAGACAGCTCTTTATTCCTATTACAACCATGTGGAGCAACAACCGTCCACTAATGTGTAAAAAGGTCTTAAGTTCTCCCGTTGAACAGAGAAAGCAGTTAGGACACAGGACTAAAACTACAAGGGCATTTTTTCTCTTACAAATTTATATTTCACCATCCCAAATTTTTTTATTCGATATATTCTTTATTTACACTTCAAATGATCTCCCCTTTCCTGGCTCCCTGCTCCCCAAAAGTCCCATATGTCCTTTTTCCTCCCCCTGTTCTCCCATCCACCCCTTCCCACTTCCCTGTTCTGGTATTCCCCTACACTGCTGCACTGAGTCTTTCCAGAACCAGGGTCCACTCCTTCCTTCTTCTTGGACATCATTTGATATGTGGATTGTGTCTTGGGTATTCCAAGATTCTAGGCTAATATCCACTTATCAGTGAGTGCATACCATGAGTATTCTTTTGAGACTGGGTTACCTCATTTAGTATGATGTTCTCCAGCTCCATCCATTTGTCTAAGAATTTCATGAATTCATTGTTTCTAATGGCTGAATAATGTGACCGAATACACACCCCATTGTGTATATATACCACATTTTTTGTATCCATTCCTCCGTTGAGGTATGTTCACTATATGTATCAATACTGACTTTAATAAGAAATAACTTAGCATAAATAAAAATTAATAACTATGTGAGGTGATATATATGCATGTATGCATATACTCTAATTCAATGCAATGTGTAATTTTACCGAATCTATTTAGACTGTCATTTTATCTTTGACCTCCTGTTGGCAGCACTTCAACTCTGATTTCGGCAGTTTTTATCTGAATATCCCTATTGGATGTCTCATTCTGTAGATATTTTTTTTAAAGCAGGTGGTCCCATGGAAGTAATTCACTCAAGATAAAATACTCATGGTTTATAAATGTGTGCTGTATTTTTAGGGAATTTTATTTTTAACTACAATTTTTAAAATTTTGTTTTATAACTGTTCATGAAAATAAGTACTGTGTCTCCATCATTTCCACTTCTCCCCACTTCTCCCCTATCTAGCTCCTCCTATGTCCTACCCACCTCCGTTACTTCCTAAACTCGTGACCTCTTCTTTAATTATTACATGTGCCCAGAAACTTTGAAGATATTTTTATTCTTATATTTAAGACAAAAATAGAAAAACCATTATTTTTAAAATTGCTTTTAGGGGCAGTTTTTCTCTTCCAACAAAATATAATGGTATATATTTCTATCGGTGAGTGAAGTAAATTGTATGTTGAAGTTAAAAATCTTGATAAAATAAACAAAAGTGATACTTACTCCTTCAGAGGGGAGCATATGTAGCCGGAGGGATGGTTATAGCCACGGATATAATGTGAAGTTGGGGGGTACCCTGGGAACTCCACACTCCTAGCTGTGATTTAAAAAGTTGAAGTGAGACCCAATTACTAAGACAAAATATAATTTCTAGAAGCATAATTTTAAGATATATGACAACATTTGGTTTCAATGTTAATACTGGTTTCACAGTGTGCATACATCTGTACTAGTATTCTTAGAGATGCTTGTATATTTTTATACAAGGAAACTGCTTTAAAAGTATCATTTCACCACTTTCTGAGGTTTGAAACAAAAGAGCCACGCATAGAGAGAGCTCCAGGGGCTCACTCGCTGTCTTTAATACTTATATTCCACACAAAATCGCTGACTACTGAGACACATTAAAAGCCCTCTTCTCTTAATTCCATGTGCTAATTTCAAAGGGTAATTAAAACTTAGGAGAATTTGCCTCAGTAATTAATTATGCTGCAAGATATATATGCTGCAGTAAAAAGAGGAAGGTGATTGTGATTATGGTGATGATAATTATATATTTTCTGAAAATAGTTTGAGAGAATATGTCAGACCAGAGGATATAGATTTTCCTAAAAGATCGTAACAAAGTCTACGCAAAAGGCAGAGTGAAGCCTGGATGCAGAGGCGATGTGGTTGGATGAACATTCCACTTCTGAACCACTTTCTAAACAGAGCCTCATAGACTGGCATGATCGTATTGCCTGGAGTGCTAATAAGGTAGTTTTCCTTTTAAAACGTGGAGATTATAATTCTATTTCCTTTTAAAAATCTTAACAGTTTACCAAAAGTATGACTCTTTAGTGAGGCATGACTTTGAAAACCAGAAACACAGGACTTTAAAATCCAGTAGCTTATGAGATATGTCAATCAATGTTTTCACTGCTTAATTTCTGAACTTCAGCTTTATCCTCAGTGAGATTCCATATACAAAGTATCTACTCAAAGCAAGGTGCAGAGTGAGCTTTAAAGACACTAAGAAAACTTGACTATTCACTGAAAATTTATTCACAGGAAATATCTTACAGAAAAGTTAGCTTTGTTCTTTCAAAAAATGAATGGTTGTTTCTAGTTGCTAGTTTAAGCTTAATTAATTTCTGAGATAGGGTCTCAATATGTAGTCCTGGTTCCTTAGAACACACTGTGTAGACCAGGCTGGCCTCTAGTTCATAGAGACCCACCTGCCTCTACCTCCTAAGAGATGGGATCAAAGGCGTGCTCAATCATGCCTGACCTGACATATTCTCATTTATTTACTTATTTTGCTATGCTGGGATAGAGCCTAGAGCTCCATGTGACTATGACAGAACTGTCACTGAACTAAAACGCAGCTGCTATTTTACCTCCTTTATGACTAGTAATAAAAGTCTAGAAATGGCTTGCTTTCAAAATATGGACAATTATAAATCTATAATTCTGGAATGGCAAAAACGTGTACAGGAGGCTCTGAAAGCATTCTATATACTGCAACTCTGAAAACAGTGGTTAAAACATGTATACACTGAGAACATTCATCTTTAGTGATCTGCTGTGAGACCCAGAGAACTGGCTTTGACTTAGAGGGCTGAGAAGTTCTGTCTGTGAAAGAGAATGCTGGAGTCATCCCATAGTAAGATATTACAACCCATGGGAAGTAAGAACACAGCTTCACTGTCTGTCCCTGAGCAGCTTACAGGAGGGGAAGCATTCTGATAGAAATAAGATTAAATCAAATTCAAGAAGAAAACTGGGATCTTCACCGCTATCCTCCAAAGTACTTTTAACATGATCTTAAACTCTCAAGAGTTCAAATGCTCTGGTGTGAGAAGGTTTGAATAAGTTAGCAAATGATGACACATTTGCCCTTCACAGAGTCACGTCACTGCAGAGCAGGGTAGAGTTATATCAAAACTTGAATTCCCTAGAAGAGGTATACGCATATTTAAGGAATGACTCATCCAGCACTATTCTTTCAATATTTTCATATTTTATACTCAGCATTGTAAGTGCTATATATGTGCCTACTTTAAACACATCAAGTCTAAAGTTATATATAAAAGCTAGCTTTGTTTAATAAAGTTACAAATGTATACACTGAAATTTTTGCTTAGAGTTATCTACCTCTATTGAGTTCACAGTTCATACTGCAAAAGTACAGGAGGAACTTTTCAAAACAGCACCTCATTGGGTAGGTAAAATACCTGGCCTGTGTATATGACACAAGCTTTTTAGTTGCACTGAATAAGCAAACAAATAAATAAAAAATGAATTGAAATTTAGTTTCTTCTAAACTATTAACACTAATTATTAAAGGCAAAAATTTTAATGATACATAGTAATTCTAAAACATGGGCAAAATGTTTCAACTTACTACTGATAATGTCCACATTCCCTTCATGGTGCTTGATGTGTACTAAGTCGATAAAGTCTCTAGGGGAAATTGAGCCCATGGCAAAACTTTGTGTAATGGTGTGGCATATAAATGTGTCCTGCAACAAATCAAACCATAAAGATTGCAAGAATTACTTAATATGAATGATTTATTGTTCCCCAAAGAAGTTCATCAAGTATGCTTCGCCCGTCTTTAGAAAATAAAAATAAGGTTTAAAGAAAGTGTTGAACATTTTTTAAGGTGCTTCTCAGCCATCCGAATTTCTTCAGGTGAGAAGTCTTTCTTTAGCTCTGTACCCCATTTTTTGATAGGGTT
>BDUI01000247.1:283739-318459 GCA_002335545.1 Apodemus speciosus
ATATAGCCCTGGCTGTCCTGGAACTCTGTAGACCAGGCTGGCCTCAAACTCAGAAATCTGCCTGCCTCTGCCTCCCAAGTGCTGGGATTAAAGGTATGCAACACCATTGCCTGGCTTTGGACTCCTTTCAACAAAGCATGTTTAAATTTGTTTCTATATAATACATGTGGATAGCTAAGTTTAATTCCCTCATGGCATAAGAACATATCAACAAGAGACCACCATATTAGGAATATGATACTTATTTACAAATAGAACAAAGCTAAGTGGCATTAAACTCTTGACTATTAAAACTTGATATTTTAAGGCTTTAATAATGTTTTAGCTAGGTGTAGCAGTCCATGCTTAAAATTCTATTACTCAGAAAACAAAGACTGACAGCAGCCTGGCCAACTAGGTGAGATCTGGCTCCAACTAAATTTTAATGGGAGTAGTGGTATATACTGTACAGGGGCATTCAGAGATACAGTGTTGCCGTAGCATGGAAATGGTCCTTGGTTCAATCCCCAACCCTATCATTTAAAAAGACTATTAAACAGTTTTTAATAAGCTAAGGCATCAAAATACAGGCACATAGTAAACAATTATTTACTACTGAATAGAAAATTACCGTATCAATCTTGTGTAGCACACTGAACCCTTTCAATGATTTATCCCATGAAGTTCTATGATCATGTTTGAAGAGGAAATCAGAGAGATGAGCTGCTGATTCTGGAATTATTCCTTCAACACGGTATCTATGGTTATTAAAGTGAAGAGAATTTAAAAATTTAACTTAAGCAGAAAATAAACTGGTATTGAAATTAAAAATAGCAAAGAATGGTAAAGCAATTGAGTATCCCATATCTAAAACACTTGGGACCAAAAATGCTTTTTATTTTGGATTCTTTTGAATATTTGCATATATATAATGACAGACCTTGGTTATGAGACCTAAGTCTAAGCACAAAATTCATTTGAATTTCAAAATCTTTATATACTTACTCTAATGGGATTTTTTTTACAACACTTTACAATTTTATTCAATACAATATTGAATGGAAACTAGCATAGCTTATTTAAATAAACATTGCCAGTCATTATTTCAACATTTACCTTTATAGTCAGTCAGGCCTGGTGGCACAGGCCTGTGATCTCAGCTGGCAGGGGGCTGAGCAGTCAGGAGAATCATGATGTATAATTTATGTCTAGACCAGAAGGTGAGTTACAGACCAGAATGGGCGATTTAGTGCAATCCTATCTCAAAAAGGATAAAGATAGTTTTGGAATATAGCTCAATGGTGCAAAACTTTCCCAGTATATGTTAGGCCCTGGTGTGTCTGTGTTATGATTAAATTTTTATAGACAATAACTTTTAAATTTTGTGTGTTGTTATCTACCAAGAAATTAAGGTATCAGGAGAAAAATGGATCCAAATTCAATCTTAGCTGTTTGCCAGATGAAAGAGAAATTAGAATAGTATGACCACACTTTAACTCTGGATTTTTTTTTCAAAGAAAGAAAATAGAAGTTTTGGTTTAAAACTTTTAAGTCTCTAAAGAATTAAAATTTCTTCAGAAAGTGTGATTAGAACCAAAATATCATTATTATGTAGAGAGAATAGTAATTACATGTGTGGAGAACTATTAACCTCAACTTTGATTTTTATTTATTGAGACACTGTGAAGAACATTTTCAAGAAGTGGGGGACAGGGAGGGAGGGAGAAAGGTGGGAGAGAGACTGAGGCTGACTGACAGACTGGTTTTTAGTTTTAAGCTTGGGGAAAAATAAATCAAAAACTAATCACCATGTAATGCAACAAAATGCAACACGGCCAGACATGAAGCAGTTAAAGTTGAAGCACAGAATGCTTGCTCACACGTTGGCACTCACTGCCCTCACTGTTCTTGACTTATCTAATGTCTCTGTGGCAAGATCATAAACTCTGATAATAGCGTCTTGACTTTTTGTATTTCTAACCTATACCCAATAATACATAATTATGCCTTTCATAAAACAGTTTTTTTTTTCTGAAATTACTGACGGTGACTAACACAGTCTTTTAATAGTCTTGCCGAGTGACACCAAACATAAACTATTTAAGTGTACTTCACAGGCTGTGCTTCATCCTGCAGGCAGCTGGACAGAATCCAAGCCTCACTGGAAGAGTGGCGGATGTGGGCATGCTAGAACGCCCAGGGATGTAGAGGAGAAAGAGGAGGGACAGCTGTCAAAGCTCTTCTGGGGAGATTTGGAAGTCTGTTTTATAATTATTTATGATAATACTATGAGATGATATTGAACTGTTAGTATTATTGTTATTCTTTTACTTGTGAATTAAAGATAGAAAAAAATCCGTAAGACGTCCTAGTCCTAGTTTAAACCCAATTCTAGCTCTGAAAGAGTGCCACTGAATAACTTAACTCTTATTCCATAAATTATTAATAAGGCAGAAAGGCAGCATAGCTTAAATGATTGTTTTCAAACTATCTTATGAATACTATGTGAATGGTCATTTATTGTTCCTATTTATGTGTGTGTGCCTGTATGAGTTTATGTGCACCATGCAATTTCCCAGAGGCGGTGGACATGGGGTTTCTTAGAACTGCACAGAAATGCACTTGTGAGCTACAGATGTGAGTGTTTAGTGTGTGCTGGTCTGGAAGAGCAGCAAGTGCTCTTAATGACTGTGGCCATCTCTCCAGCCCTGTGAATGATTCTGATAGGGAGTCTTTTAGGGCTTAGGGTTTGTGAAGATGCTAAACCAGGATAAATACTATACTAAATTAGGGCTTTTCATTTGGGTCACCATAACTCTATCCATTACTTTTGTTGTATGATTTTTAAACTGTGAATACTGTTAGTTGTAAAATGTATTAATATCTCATTTGTCTTCATTAGGGGTTTAAAAAAGGATTGAATGTGCTGCTAGAGATCACCAACATAATACACAGAATGGGAATAACTGATAGGGAAAGAAAATGGCGTGGTAAGGAAGCATGAAATGTTCAGTAGACTGTACAATTCATTAGGGGTTTAAAAAAGGATTGAATGTGCTGATAGTGATCAACATAATACACAGAATGGGAATAACTGATAGGGAAAGAAAATGGTGTGATAAGGAAGCATGAAATGTTCAGTAGACTGTACAAGTATAGTAGAAAAGGTAGACTCTGGAAATGCTTTCTCTGATAATGGGCCTCAATTACTCAACTCACACACTAGATAGTTTTAGGATTCCGAAGAAACAATAAGATAACACAAGTAGTCTTTGATGCAAAGTCCTGGTGTCTGAAAGTTTTCATTTTACTATTACAATGTGAAATTGTATTACATTTCACTATTACAATATTTACTCACCTGAAATGGGTGAGTAAATATACTATTTATATTGCATATGATTGTAAATAATTGTATTATATATGGGGAGTGAATTAAATTTTGTATGATATAATGCCTGTTACAGGAATATATAACAAGGTTACAGGAATGCATTGTTGAGGGCAGGAAGGAGAGGGGTTCCAACCATAGATGTGCCTTCTTAAGCATAAACCAAGTCCTCAAAAACTAACCACTGAAGGTCCTTTATGGGCAGCAAATTAGTAACGGAATGCATAAATCCTAGTAAAATATATAGATTACTTTTTTGTATTGAAGTTATATTTATATAGCTAAAGCTCATATATTCACTAAATACAGATTGACCATGTGTTTATGTGACAGGCAGTGTTCTGGTATAGGGATAACACAAAACACAAGGGTGACTTATTTCTAGTCTCATTCCTATTCAAGTTCCTGTTCACACCACTTCATATTCAAATAAGACATACATAATAAATTAAAAAATAAATTTCAATAGTGTTACAAGAGCAGAATAGCTAAACAGGGACTGAGTGTGTGTGCATGGGAGACATTTAACCTGGTGGGCAGGAAGGTCACTGTGGAGAAGCCACAGTGAAGCTGGAACCTGATGGTCAGAGCTGACGTTAGCTTGGAGAGATAGGGGAAAGTCTGCCAACCACAAAAGGATTGCAAGGGCTCTGCTGGTTAGTGCAGGGCATCTGACGACCGCTGCTGTGGGAACAACACAGGAAGGAGGAGCATGAAGTGATGGGCGTGAGGGCCGAGGGTGGCTGGAGGTCGTGATCAAATGTGGGGACCTTATTTTAGATGTGAGCGAAATCCTTAAAGGATTTAAACAGGGGAGTGACATGAGCGGAATCATATCTAGGACTTTTTGAACAATGCAATGTAGCCAAGGAGGAACAAAGAGCAGGAGTCAGTCATATATTCCACTGAGAGATGCTGGCGACAGCAGGGTAACAGCAAGGAGCTAATCAACACCTCCCACCCTCTGCATGTGTGGTCACACACAGGGCTTCTGTATGGATCCAAGCTTGATACCAATGACCCTTCACTAATCTGTTCTAAAAATACAGACTTACGAAAAACAAAGTCAGTGAGCCAGCTCTGTCCTTGTGACTGTAGAGGAAAGGACAGTAGGCACTCCAGTGCTCCCTGGGCAGTGTGGCATCTGGCTGGTCACATCAGGCAGAACTGGCAGAGCTCATGGAAGTGGCAGAGGAGGGTATGCTAGTCTGAAATGGAGGCTCGCACTCCTCCTCCCCTGCTACAGTCCAGAGAGGACAGTGATCAAACCCAGACACTAAGTGTACACCGAGTGCAGGAGGAGACTAGAAATTACTCCTGAAACTCACTAGCAAATGTCAATGATTCGGCAGTCCAGGGCCATTGCGCCAAAAAGCAATTAATTTATCATACAAGTTGGTTGTTTGAAAAGAATAAAATCGACCAACTCTTAGCCAAACTAATTGAAAGAGTAATAAAATCTAAATTAATAAAATTAATCAAAACATAGCTTGTAAAAAAGACGGCCTTTTAAAATAAATGGTGCTGGAAACGCAGAATATAAACCTGCAGAATAATGAACTCCGTTTGCCGGGTGGTGGCACAAGCCTTTAATCCCAGCACTTGGGAGGGGGAGGCAGGCAGATTTCTAAGTTCGAGGCCAGCCTGGTCTACAGAGTGAGTTCCAGGACAGCCAGGGCTACAAACTTGGGTCTATATCTCTGACCTCACACACAAATCAATTCAAACTACATCAAAAACCTTAATGTAAGACATGAAACTGCAAGTGGTTGAAGAAAATACTCTAGGACACAGGCACAGGAAACAAACTTCTGAATGGAAGGAACCCTAGCACTAGCAGCAGAGCAAGTAGTCATAAGAGTTGACATGCAATGGGAAGCTTCTGCCCAGCTATGGGAAGCTTCAAATATACTTCAAACTGTGAATTCCCGGGCTCTATTAAAAAATGCATAAATTAAACACCAAAACCTTCCCTGCCAATCAATAAACATACCAACAAGCAGACATCCTTTCCAGGAAGAAACACGTATAGACGATAAACCAGGTGAGCTGTGGAACCAAGCAGTGCTCTGGGCAGCACAGTCGCCAGCGGCTCCTAACCCTTCGAACCGTGTGAGAACCAGGGCATTCGCTGTCTACCAGCCTTTCAGATCCTACCGTGGAACCCCACCCAGCTCCATTCCCCACTCTGAGTACCTTAGCTAAGTGAAGGATGCAGGACAAGACTGCCACCTACTGTTTGAAGCCTTTTCTATCCCTTCCTCTTTCTCGTTTTGGTTTCTTTTCTTTTCTTTCTTTTCCCTGTTCTCATTCTTCTTATTGTGACTTCTCCTAAAGTGCAGAGACTGGCATGGGTTATGATATCTAGGCACATAGTCCCCACACTTGCCAGCATTTTTTCCTTTATTTCAATTATCCCCACTCCTGTGTGCAGCCATCTTAACAACCCACCTAACAACCTGACCCCTGTCACCAGTCTCCTCTTGATTACTTCTCTTTCTTTCTCTTCCCACTGATGGTGACATATTAGTATACATGGTACTACCAGAGTCCCTAGACCCCACAAATTAACCAATATTTAACAAGGGTTGTTTTTCCAGTCTGTYTTCAGAGTGGTCTAACATTGGATAATGATGTGTGCTGCGGATAATAATGACAAATAAAACTGTCATTATTAAATGTGAAAGAAAAATTTTCTATGACAGAAGCTACAAGAAGGGTGTTGCCTACAGCAGCCTGGGCCTCTCTGTAGCAAGTAATCAGGACAACCCCCACTGACCTTCCTACAGACCAACCAGATCTAGAAAACCTTTCACTAAGACTCTCTTCCCAGATCCTAGTTTGTGTCAAGATAAACATTAAATCGGCTTTATTTCTCTGGTATGCCTGGCTTAACTGTACCTCTGCACACACATGTTTATTTATTTTTTAAGTGCCACTATTAGGGTCATCTGTTGCTTAGACAACACAAGAAAGAATTACTTTCTTGGTCCGTATTAAAATGAGTAAGAGAAACTCACTCAATCCTTATGTGTTAATTTTTAAAAAATGGCCCACAGGAGGTTAAAGCAGGAAAAGCTTAGTGGAACAACAATAACAACAAACTCACAAAAATTGGGATACAAGCACAGGTAAACCTCAGTAAGATGAAAAACAAACAAAAGCCAACAATCAACCACAAGCACCAAGGCCAGATGTGCAAAGTATAGGATTTCTACGGAGCAGTTCCTAAAAACTGTCATGTTTTTCTTCATAACAATGACCTGGAGGAACAGATGTGATGGCAGGAGCTATAAAGGAATACCTAAAACCAAAGCGAGAGAAGGCAAGATACAAACGCCTGAAATATGTCTGCGCATTCACTTTACAAGCACACTTTAGTTGTGTTTGAAACAATCTGACCCTCAAAACAATGCTTAAAGCTATTTAGGAAAAAAAATGCATTCATGAATAAGAGAAAAAAAATGGACCGGGGAAAATCTTTAAGTGGTTGGAGAGAAAAGTGAAGGATTCCAAACATCATAAAAATGTCACTGTTGGCAAGAAACGGCAGTTTGCTCCTGCAGAACTTTCCTATCCTAGTGGATAGACTAGGACATTTTTGCGTTCATATACATAGTTTTCGGGTGTTAGAGATGGATCTAGGGTCTTGTGCACTGGAGCGAAGTACTCTACCGAAGTACTCTACACTCAACCTAAATCTGCAGAGGGATTTACTTTCTACTGTGCTTATATCTGGAGATTGTTGCACAACACATGATTACTTTCCTTTATGAAAGCACATGATTTCACACATCATTTCCTGGTTAGTATTAAATAGTTTGTTCTACTTAATGAAGTGGTGTTAACTTCCAGATTTGGTAACGAATTTAAAACAATGGCTGTAAACGGAAAATGTACTCACAAGTTTCCATGGAATATTTTGGAGGTCTTGCTGGAAACAGTTACCTTTTTCTCAAAGGGGAAATAAAATCCAAAAATAAGTTAACTGTCAGACACAGAAAACAAAATAAACCAAAAACAAAACAAAAGTAAAACTATATTTTTCTGGCTTAAAAAAAAAGAACATAGTATTTTAAAACATCTTTAGAGTAAACTTTCACTGAAAAAATCTTGAAAAATACTTTTCTTACTGAAGATTTAACGACTTTCCAGCCAGATAGGTCTTGACTGTAAGCTAAAACTTGTTCAGCAGTTTGTTGGGCAATTGCCTTATAGTCCATCTACCTGTGAAAATTCAACAAGGATTGTAAAATATAATTTTACAAACAAACAAAATTTCCACGCTGCATAACTGGTCTTGAACCCATGAACTAAAGCCATCCTTCTGCCCCAGTCTGTCAAGTGGTTGGTATTATAGGTGCACAACATTACACTTCAATCCTATATTTTTAAAAACATCTGTCATTTAGCAATGCATAATAATTACCTGATCACGTGCATTCACAAACCTCTGTCTTCAAATGGGAAATGTGCATGCATGTCAAAAGCCAGATGTGGAAATCGGGGACCTGGGTGAAGTCTGGTCCTGCCGTGTGTGAAGCACATGTAGTATGTATGCTTTCTTCTTGATGTAAAGTTAGAATATCCCTAACACCCTGTGGAGTCAAAGTGTTAAATAAAGCCTTAAATGGGTTGACTAAGGTCCCAGAGCATGGCAGATTCTAGTTTTTCAAAAGCTATTATTTCTAACAAGCTTTTCTTCCTTATGACGTGTCACACTCTTTTGTCATGTGCTTTTGGGTAGTAACCTTGAGAGGCCATGTGTGGCTTCCTCTCCAAGCATATTCCTGTCAGCTATCTTCTTGTCTACTTAGGCACAATTATATCAACCTCCTGGATTTTCCTCAAGTACAACCAAGAACCGCTCTGTCTCAAGATCTTTGTCCTTACTGTTCTTTTCCTTGGAAAATCCATGATAGATTATGCTTTCTTGGATCCTTTGCTTAAATGTCATTCAGACAAGATCATATTCAAAGCAGTTCAGTTTTAAGACATTTACTAAATCTTTCCTTGCTGCTAAGTACTGCAAAGGACTGTTTTCCTTCCTCCACATTCAGAGACAAACTGGGTGATTAGGTCCTGAGGGCAGAGACCTCATGGATGAGATTAATGTCTTTATAAGAGACTGCAGGCAGCTTATTTGTCCACTCTGCCCCGAGGACACAGCCATAAAAGCAGTCTACATTTCAGAAAAGTGCCCTGACCGGAAACCAAACATTAAGGCATGCGGGTTAGACTTTTAGCCTCTACAAGTGTGAAAAATAAACTCTTGCTCTTTATAAACCACCTAGTCTATGGTGATAATGTAGTAGAACCCCAGGGGTGACTGAGCACTGTAGTAAGTATAGCCAAAAATAAACAAATAAAATAAAATAAAACCAGGCCTGCGTCTGTTCTAAGTTCAGACGGCAGGCAGCTGGGGTCTCACGGTTCTTCAGCCCATCACCCAACTTCCAGTTATGGGAAGCTGAACAGATGCGACAAGGACCATGGTAACATCTGGATTCAGATCTGGACTCTGCAAATTGGTAAGTGCTTAGGCTCTAAACTTCACCTTAGGCTCTGAATTCCAACTTCCTACATTTATAGGATACTCATGGGGGGGGGGTCCATAAAAGTTATGAGAGTTATTACAGGCAAAAATGCTTGAAGCAGTGAGTGGTTTTGTTCAAGGTGGTCAATAAGGTTAGTCTCTTATAATTAACTGTTACAACCATCTCTGAAACAAATCACTGTCCCCTAAGCACCTTCGCACGTCTTAATGCATAAATATCACAACATTTAGAACCCGAGCTCTCTCCAACACTCTTCAGGACGGGTCATAGACTTAGATGCTCTTCCTTGGCTTCCCAGAAAGGTACCATAGCTAGGTGATACCTTTTATACTGGAAAAAAAAACACAGCACAATATCATAGACTCCTCTTTCCCATAAAAATCCTGGTATCTTTACCTTTCTCGCCTCTAGTCCAGAATTTTAGTGCCCATTGATACTATTCTCCAAATAGTGGAGGAGATCTCCATATCTGTTAACCTGTAAGGGAATAAAGTGAAAGTCAAATTATTTTGATCCACGATGTAGGTCAACATATATTATTAATTCTTTTACATTTCCTCCACAAACACTTTATATCTTTATTAAAAAACATACTTCTAAGGTGGAAGTAATAGGAACATCCTATTTTTCTGCTGCAATAGTAATACACCATGACCAAGGCTTCAGAGGATATGTCTGTCCTTCATGAGAGCAAAGGCCTGGTGGCAAGAACCGAGAGCTTACATCTTGGTTTGCAAGTTAGACACACACACACACACATACACACACACA
This sequence comes from Apodemus speciosus, assembly GCA_002335545.1. Taxonomy (NCBI): domain Eukaryota; kingdom Metazoa; phylum Chordata; class Mammalia; order Rodentia; family Muridae; genus Apodemus; species Apodemus speciosus. Next base: position 293,439 of record BDUI01000247.1, read on the forward strand.
CACACACACACAAGCCTTTTCATGCCTCAACACCCACTCCTCAGCAACACCCCATCAAGGCCACACCTCTTAATACTTCCCAAATAGTTGTACCAACTCAAGACCAAGTATTCAATTCCCTGAGCCTATGGGGCCATTCTTCTTGAAACCATTACTGGGCAGTTTTAAAAACCTTTTTTTTTTTCTTCCAGTTTGAGGATTAAATTTATCATGTTAAGCAAGTGTTCTACCACTGAGCTACATCCCAAAGCCAAGAAACTTTGAAGAACCTTTAAAAGTAGAGATCAAAAAGATACCTAGATGGAGCTTAGGCGATTAAAAAAAATCTAGGGTTTTGTTTTGTTTTGCTTTTTAAGGTCATGCCATAAACATTGTTTGGCTAGTCTTCAACATGGGCCTCTCCTAGCCTAAAACACAGGGTTTTACTTATCACTGACTTACCTAATACTGATGTAGAAATTTCACCCTTACTGGCATTTATCACTAGCTGTAAGTTTCTGCATGGGTTGTATAATTATTTTAGAATCATTTCGCATTCCATAATAGATGTGTGTTTAATGAACTACTGAATGGTGTTTTATAGCATCTGCCAATTTTGCCAAGAGCAACAGGAAGGTAAAGTTTAGAAGGCTAGAGAGAGGACAAAGATACAGGACACAGGCAAGTTATAGTTCTATTACCTGATGATGTAACATTGGATGAACTACAATGTATGTATTCAGATGAAAATCACGGGTGTCTTCAGCCATAGGGTCAGTGGAAAACAGACCGTTGTTGAGATAGCATCCTTTTTTGACATAGCACTTGGTTGCAACTTGATTTTTCCCACTTCATATCCTGTCCCAGCCTGGTAGACAGGGTCATACAAGTTAGCGATCTTTATGTTTGTATAATTCGCTGCTTTCTGTGCTGCCTGACTGGGTCCCTAATGCGCGTTGGTTCACTGCCATTCTTTGCTGGGGTCAGGGTTCCCAAAGAGTTTGTTAAATCCCATTACAGGTCAGTCTGACTGCCTTCCCAAGTCCTGAATCTGCAGCGTGTTTGAGATGGGTGGAAGTCCAGGAGGGTCAGGGTTTGGGGGCGGGATGGGGATGGTACGGAGGTGAGCACAGTGACCTGGCTGAGGTAGCTATCCCGGTTGGGTCGGGGTACTGGGGTGGAGGAAAGGGTTGCTCTGAAGCCGCGTAAAGCTTACTGGGAAGGTCTTGGGCTGTGGATGTGACTCTCAGAGAAGAGTCACGGATCAGAATCCTGTACCTCCAACTCTCCCACCGCACAGTTCCCTCCCACAGCCCGGGAAGCCCAGCCTGCCAGTCGCGCCGGGAAGAGCAGTGGCCAGTATGAGGACAGCATGGGTCACGGATAGAGTCTAGAACCTTCCCACCCGACCCAGAGAAAAGACAAGAAACCCCACCTCCCCCGAGGACGACGACCTAACGCCCCTTAACGCCCTTTGACCTTTGAACTCTCCGCGGGGCTCTCGAGACCCTCCCCCCGCCTCCCGGCGCCAGGTACTACACATGCGCCCTGCGGCGCGGCGCCATGTTGGGTCGGTTTGAAAGCGAGCGCGGGCGTCTCGCCTTCCTGCGGCGGCGGAGGAAATAATGGTCCTGAGGAGGGCGGTGTCGCGCTCAGGGATGCTTTGTCGCGTCGTCCGGTTTGGGAAGGGCACGGGCTCTCCGCCGAGAGTCTGGAAGTGCGCGCTTTAAAAAAAAGTGTCCCGGCGAGGTGAGCCATCTGCGGGGGAGCGCGTCGTCCTTCCGCAGCAGGAGGGAGACGCTGGTGCTGGGCGGCGGGAGGGAGCGGGGAGACCCTTCCACGGGAGGGCACTGTGTGGAAGAAAAGTAGGGGCGTCCCGGGGTGCGGTGACCCGAGGATCGGGGGCCCCGAGGATCGGGGGCCGTTGTCACTCAGCGTCTGCTGCGGCCCCGGGTGCGGAGGATGCAGGTCCTCACCCAAGGCCGTGTCTGTGTGTCCGCACGCAAAGGGACCCCACGCCACCCCGGAGCCAGCCCGACAGCCACGCCCAGCACACACGGATGGCCCAACTCTTTGCAGCCCAAGGCCTGCCAGAGTCAGAGTTCCGGACCCCGCGACGCTCCCCTCTGCAGGATAAACCAGAGCAGCGGTTCCCCAGAGTTGTGCTCCACCTCCTGGGCGCTCATCCCCCTGGCACTCTTTTGACACGCTCGGGTCGTCTGTGTTTCCAATCGAGGTAGTAGAAAATTCTTGGCCTAACTTTTATCATTCAACACGATGGATTTAATTCGGGAGCTTGAAAGCGGCGCTTGCGAAGGGAATGGTAAGATACGTGCTAGTTACTTAAAATATACGTAATTGGGAACCGTCCTAGGACCGAAATGGGAGTGAGGGTGTCATAAACAGTTAAAATTTGTGGATAGTTTTTAGAAGTAGGGCTGTAAATGTACAGGAGTTTCTTAAACTATTTTACTTCGGTATGGACTTGAAACTTTCCTTAAGAATCGCGGGTTTTCTTGTCATGTAAATGGAGATAACTCTCAGCCACTCTCTTAACTAAGTCCAACCAACAGCTCTCCCTTAAGCAAAAAGACTTTGCTTGTTCTTAAGGTTTCATGAAGTAAAATTGGCATCCTGATTTGTGACAAACACCCAAGCGGATTTAGCTGAGCTACTTTAAAGATTCGTAAGAAAGATATAGCGTAAAATTGACTTTGTCCGGTTATTCTTTAGAGAAAAACCGATAGCAGAGCCTTCAGGAATGGAGAAGAGCTTTGTTTTACATCCTGCTATCACTGCTCAATGCTATCTTCCCCCTCAGCCCCAGAGTGCTAGGAAGATAGGCAGGAGCTACTTCAACCCTGACTCCTTAATTAGAACATTTGTTATATTTTCAAGTCAAAGTTGACATTGCTAGTACCACATCAAACAAAAAATTTACAAAATTACAGCCAGAATTGAACTGTTGACATTGCGATATTGCAGCATGCATCACAACCTATGTGTGGTTTTTTTAGTACGGAGAATCCTTCTCTTCTCAAGGACTATTATGTCCTGAATTAATACATGTGTATCCCATTATTTGTTTACAAATGTCGATATTACTACTGTGCTAAAAGCTCTCTTAATTTTACTAGGAAAACATAAAGCTGATTACATTGAGTGAGTTTCCAAACCAGTTAAGCTTTGTTAAGAAGGTAAAACTTTTAAGAGTTAAAACTACAGGAGTGGAGAAATGCCAAGGTTAAGAGCACTGGCTGCTTTCCCAGAGGCCCCAGGTTCAATTCCTGGCTCCCAGGTTCTGACTCACCGTTGTCTGTATCAGCATTCCCATGGGATGTGCAGCCCTTTTCTCATCTCCCTGGGTGACAGGCATACATACATAGAGTACACAGACATAAATGCAGGCACAGTACCCATACACATAAGATTTTAAAACATTAACATGTACCGAGGGTATGAAAAAATGAAGGTGAAGAGATTCTTAACATTTTTTATAAGAAGCTTATAGCTAGCCCATTCTGAAAAAAAAAAACAAACTTTAGTTTAATTTTTTGAAAATATTTTGTTTTCTAAAGTTATTTATTTTTGACTAAAGTTTCATATTGATGCTTATTTCTAATGCTTTATTTAATGGCTTAAAAATTGATTGCCAGCTATCTGTAATACATGGCAGTAGGCTTTTAAGACTCAATATTAGTACCTGTTGGAAAATGTTAGATATTGTGATGTCACAAAGTACACCACCATAATAAAGAAGCTCTGTCCATAGTAGCTTTTAGGACTTTAAAAAAACATACCTTTTCCTTGGAATTCCATGTATATTGGCAGATTATTTTYCTCTGTATATTTCCAAGCACATAGTAGGCTCTCAAATTTTTTCCTAAATCATTCATGAAATGAGTAACAGTAAAGATAAAAGGAAACTTTCAGTGCTTACATAGGATTATGTATTATCAATAAGTAATTTTAATCCTGAAAAGCTTTGTTTACATATTTAATCAGTTTTATTGCCTATCATTATTCATTGGCACTGTCCCATTTTGTTTCTGTATTATAGTATTTAATGGAAAAGAGTAACTCATTTTGAGAGAAAGCCATGGCGAAACTGAACACAAAGCACAGAGTTTGTTCTCGGGAATCGTCAGTATCTTCTCTCCTGGCAAGCTGCAGCCTGAGTGGTGGTAGCTCCTCCAGTTCCGACAGCTCGTTTCGGTATAAGGACCAGCTGTACAGCTCCGCTTCTGAGGCTCTGCAGGCCTATATTGATGATTTTGACCTAAGCAGAGAGCATCCTGGGGCAAGCACTGTCAACGTAGTCATTGACGGGGAGGTTGCTAACGTGCCGGAGTTTTCCAGCTATGTGCATACACCAGACAATGGTATGCTTGGTTCTTTATGCTTGCTGGAACTCTGATGTCCAGTGATTTAACATACTTGAGAGATGTGCCAAAATGGATTGTCTACTTGTCATGATCCTAGGAGTTTTTTTGCTAAGATCTTTTGTCCTTGGAAAGGACACAGGTAAATATAATAAACAGTAGAAAGTGGCTGATCTTAAACTCTGCAGCCATCTTTTTGTGGCCGGATAGAAAGAGTATTGATACTGTTGTCTGAACAAGCTATATAATCCCGATCTTTCTGAGTTCATATTTGCTCAATTTCAGCTGGTAAAGTAGGAATATTTTTTTATTATCTGTATTCTGTGGAATAATAGTCATATTAAAAGTTTGTGCTTAATAAAGCCTTCATGAAGACAGGTCTGGAAAAATGAATTCATAAACTTTACTGAACACTAGCAGAGAAGTGTAGTGTTGGAAGAGTATGGGTGATTTATTTGTGAGGAGAACGAGATAGCATTCTCTGAGGCTAGGCCATTGCAGGGTTGGGAGCAGAGAAAGCAAATTGCCTTTGCACCTGCTTTAATCGTATACTATTCTCTGCTGCTTACTGTGGCTGTATTGATGTAAAAGGTATATCTGGGTGGAGAAAGTTGAAGAAACAATAAGGGAACTACACAGATTTAGCTGATCGATTGAAGAGGTATGAAAAAGTATGTGTTATATTTACCGCTTTACCCGTTTAAGATTTGTACTCAAAAGTAATGATAAAGGGAAAGCACCAAAACGATTCTTTAATTTTTAATTTTAATAGGGTTGACTATTATATATGATAAAAATAAACAGAACTATGTTTTGTTTTTCAGCTTTTGAAAATCTTGATCACAAACAGCACTTTAACCCCTTATACTATAGAAGAGAGACTATTAATGACATGGACTCCATTAGCCTAACAACTGATGATTTGTTGAGACTTCCAGCAGACGGGTGCTTTTCCTTCACTTATGCTACACCTGATCACCGACAAAGCAAGAAAAACAAGAAATACATTGGAAGACAGGATTCATCGGACATTAACAATAGTTCCAGTTTTTATGTAGATGCTACTCCCAAGAGCAAGGATAATATAGCTCCTCCTTCTGTATATACAAATATAAATGGAAAGAAACGTGGCAGGCCCAGAACCCCAGAACCTATTAATAGAAACAATAAATGTGTTTCGGAATTGTCTTTATCTTTTCCTAAAGAATCATCTTTGAAGGACAGTTCAGAGCACAGTCTTGAAAAGAATTATCCAAGATGGCTAACTAGCCAGAAATCTGACCTTAATGTCTCAGGGGTAACTAGTATACCTGATTTTAAGTATCCAATTTGGCTCCATAATGAAGACTTGCTACCTGATGCAAATACTCCAAGGGTTTATAACTTATTAAATGAAGATGAATATTGCCCTATACATAGTTACCAAACACAAAGAACAACTCAGCTTTTAAATAAAGTAGATTGTTTTGAATATTCTTTTAAACCTTCAAACTTTACAGATTCCTTCAGTGAGTATAAAGGATTAGGTAATGAATTTAAATGTCAGTGTGACAATCCACTTCTCCCAGGACAATCCCAAAAGCCATTCTGTGGTAATATTTTGTTTTTAGTTTTTTATTTTAAAACAAAGGATGTGTTAAAATGTAATATACTCTGTAGAAGTTTTATGATGTAATAACACTTAAAATACATATGATCTTTAGTATTTTAAAGCTATTAAAGTCTTTATCTCTGTTTTTCTTGCATAAATGATCACACTTTATCCTAATTTATTGTTATAGACATGTACATTTCCAATGTTTTACTTCTTGTTGACTGTGAGATATTTTGAGATTTCTCTATTTTTTTTCTTAAAGAGTGTTTTTAAAATTAGGTGACAAAATTGAATTGCTTATCCTGAAGGCTAAGAAGAATCTCAGACAATCTACTAAAGACCCACCAAAGCCTGTGGAAAAGGATGACAGTCCTTGCTCCTTAGATAAACTTGAAGCAGAACGAACATGGGAAAATGTCCCTGTTACTTTGTAAGTCATTGTTTAGTGTACCGAATGAAAGAGTATTATGTCAACATCAGAGGTGCTTTTCACATAACTTAATAATTAATGGTGGTATGATTTAGCTTTCATATTGCTTAAGATTCACTTTTCATTTGTTACTATAAGATGATACAGTGTTTCATGTGCTTCCATAAAACATGCTGCTGTTCATTTTGCTTTGATGTTAAATTATCTGTAATGAATATATGTGAAAAAATATATTTTTAATTATATTGCATACACATTTATTTTGCAAATGGAATAGTGCTGTTGAATTCCTTACTTTTTAAATGTTCCCCAAACCTGTTATTCATGCCTTGTTTGCATTCCCATTTTCTCTTTTGGTGACTGCTTTCTTGAGATGGCAGTACATTTTGAGATGTGGTCTGTTGCAGTTCCTAGGGTTATTTTCATTTTTATACACAGTCTTCCTGTGGGACTGTTTCTTGGAATAATTGAAAAAGTGTCTACACACCTGAGATGAGTATTGTATTGACTGGAGCTAATATAAAAAGTTTTTCCATTAGCGATACCACATTTGCCCTTAGCAGAAATGCAGTTTTAGTAAGCGGTATCTGTGTCTCAGGCTCTAATAGTCGATTTTATTTCGTAATTCCTGTATCCTGTTTTATTTCTGGAGACAGTGTCATGCTCCATCGCCCAGGCTGGCCTCCAGCTCCTGATCCTCCTCCGTCAGCCTGCCAAGTATATGGATTCCTTTTGCTTGACTCTCAGTAGGATACATTGATGGCCACCGCTGACTCACTGACTGTCCGCCTCATTTCTTAGGTTTTGGCTTTCATACCTATGAAATTTCTCTAAATTTTGAAGATAGAGAAATAATAGTTACATAGAGCTGTTGAGAGGATTCAATTTGAAAATAGAAGTACTGAGGCTAGTTTCTGACTGGGGTGAACTGTCTGAATCCTACAGTGTTGGTGATTGCTCATAAAACTTGATTTTCTTGTTTTAGTTTTATTTCTCATACCACTTTAGTATGTTTTAAAAAACATACTAAATTTATAACTAGCTCACTTAACATCCTATTTTAATTGTTTAAATTCCTAATCAGTCTTTGCATGAGTAAAAGGAAAACTGCAATGCTTACGTTACAGTCATGTCCAAAAGGAGGAGAAAAGTCATAGCGGAGCTGAGAAGGAGTGGATTTTCCAATGCATTTACTGTATCTGTTTGCAATTAGACTATAAGACTTGCAGTTTATACGAGTAATATCAATGATTTGACCCAGTTCCTCGCACCCAGCTATTCATTTTTGGGACATCAACTCACAAGTATTGTGCTTGTAGAAAAAGAAAAGATGAATTGCCGAGAAGAGTAAATAGATCTTAGCTGATACTGGCAAGGCGTTCCTGAATCAAACAATAAAATAGGAAGCTGTAAAGTTAGTGTTGGAAGGGAGAATGCAAATGCTGGGCAGCTGCCTCAGCGGGTAAGGGGCTTGCACACACATCAGAGGTTGGGTCTATAGTCCCTAAGTAAGAAGCAGGGTGTGTGGTGTGCTCCTGTAATCCCAGTGCTTAGAGAGGGAGAGACAAGAGGACGTGTGGATTTTTTTGGCAAACTAGTCTTGCTAAAGTTCAGTGAAAGACTTTCAGAAATTAAGATGGGCAATAATAGAGGAAGACATGTGACATTGACCGTGCCCAGATATGTGCACTCACACACAACACACGTACACTTACACACTTGCCACACACACACACATACCATACACACATACCACACACGCCACACAACCACACATACACACACACACACACACTAAAATGTAGAACTTAATAAAAGTCAACGAAACATTCTTTAAACAGGTTTTGTTTAACGTTAAATGTTAAAAATAAAAATAGGATAGTGTAATGAACATGTCTGGTCTGCGTCTATCTTCAGTATGGATATATAAAAGCATATTGTTGAGTTGTGAGAGAAAAGACTACCCAGACTGAGAAATAGCTCCAGGCAAGTTATATGTAAAACATGTCAACTAAGAAGTGCTTCTTGAAATAATTAGCATGCAATTTTTATGTGTTTTATAAGGATTACTAGATAATTGTGTTTTTAAGTTATAAATATATGTTATAATGATATGTAAAGAGCTAGGATATTTTCATTTATTTTTCTGATAAATACAGTTTAATTCAGAACATTCTTTTGCCATGAGTATTCCTTACTACTCAGAACATCAAGGAAGAAGTGATTATTGAATAACTACTAAATATGTAAGGTGCATAGAGATTTACTTACAATATCTCTGAAATAAGAACCATAAATGTAGATACTCAGGAGTAGACAGGTGAATTACTGAAGGTCATATAGAGTTGGGACTGGGATTAGAACTTTCAGTTTGGAGTTTAGATTTAAAAATTAACTCTTTCCTCAGTTTTTCCCCATTAATAATAGTTCTGAGTTGCGTCTGTCCTGTTGTCCCGTGGACACAGGGGACTTTACTTACCACTTAAGTAAAGTCTCTTCTGAGGTTTAAGCTTTCTATTATCCTTAGGTAATAATTTGTTTGGTATGTATGCCTGGCATGGAGGAATTAACCCAGAGTCCCCTGCATGCTCAGCTGGGACTCTACCACTGAGCTACACTCCCAGCTTTCCCCGTATTTACTTGGGAAAAGGTGCTGTGTCACAGATGAGGTTTTGAAGTTATTCCATAGTTGGGGGATTCAGTCAAGGAACAATAGTTTATGTAAGTATTGTCTTTAAAGCTGAAGTTATTCCATAGTTGGTTGTGTGTACATGGGTATTGCGTGTGTGTGTGTGTGTGTGTGTGTGTGTGTGTGTGTGTGTGCTGGAGAAGGATGGGTCCTGAGCAATAGCAGCAAGTACTCTCGCCTTAGCTAGCTCTACAGCCTCACTTGCTTTCAAGGGGAAACTTGAATTATATAATGCCTACTTTTAAAATTACTGTTTGTATCCTTTAAATCCTGTGTAGCAAATCTCCTGTCCCTGTTAGAGCCGATGACAGTCCTCAACAAAGTACCAGGACACAGTGTGCTAATGAGTTTCTTGAGGACTTTTTAAATGATGATAATCAGGTGAGTAAAGTTAATGTTTATATTAAAAGAAAGTCTGTAGTTAAATTATGCATACTGATTTCTCTTATTTAATATTCTAAAACAACAAAAAGTTCCTAAATTCATTTTCCCCAACATATCCACCAAACTTCAACTACTTTCAGGATATTTAGTATTTTAAAGTACAAGAATTTAGTATTTTGAGGGCTTTTAATGTTGTAAAGTATAAGAAGCTGGAGTTCATTTATACGTGTAGCTTGAATTGTCATTATAATATTTTTTTTCTGGAAAACTTAAAGGAGCCCGTTGTGGGGGTTATGATCTTTCTTTGTAGGTCAGTTGATCATTGAGGCTTGTGTTCTCCAGTAGTAATACATACCATAATACTTTAAGTTATTGCCTTATTTTACAAAGTCAGTTTATATGTCTTACAAGAACAAATTATATACATGCATTCAAGAAGTAATACATGATTTGAACTAGTAGTACGAGAATGCCTGACACATTCAAGGATTGTCAGAGTGAGTCAGGTTAGCTCTGTCAGAGGAAGCAAACAGTAGAATGGTAAGAAGATGTCAACATGGCTAGGAGATATGGAAAGCAGAAAATGCTGTGTGAGGAGCACATTAGGAGCCCCTAAAGAAGGAGCAGTGACCTCATTTGGGAGACTGCTGCAGTCTCCAGAATAGTGGGACAGTTCATTGGGTAGAGTGGGCACACTGGAGGTGCTCAGCAGTGGCCAGATATGAGATTCTGTGTCTTGAAGGAATCCAAGATGTTGTAGCCAAGCAGCTAGGTGATGGCATTAGTAAAGGAATTGGTAGAGGAACACATTTTAGGAGAATTTTAAGGTCTGGCATAGGTCCTAGATAGGACTCCCCTATCCATACTCTACCTCTCCACTCTGCTATTTCTTTTGCCATAGAGATGCTCATATAATCATATTTATCTTGGACTTTCATCCAGTTCTGTCTTTCTACATGTGTGACCTTTCCTTTTAGACTTGAGTCTCATGAGTCTAACTCTCCCTTCTGGTAAAAATTTTCAGTTTCAAGGAAACTTCCATCCCTCAGCAGAAACAGTGAGAAGAGAAAACACACCATTATAACATCAACAATATTAAGCCATCAGAGATAGAGAAATACAGGTTAGATTGACTGAATCCCATTAGTATGTCACCAGTACCCACTGTATGTAGAATGTGCTAACAGGTCAGAAATTACTCATAGCTAGGTATAGAGGTAACACATGAATGAGGGGAGGAGCGAAGCGAGGTAAAATACAGGCAGGAAAAAGGAGGAGTCGGCTGGGGAGAATGTTTTAGAAGGAAAGAGAAAAGACCCAGAAACTAACAAATAATAAAATAGAAGAAAAAATGAAAATAATTTCCAAATAATGAAAAAAATTCATAAGTAAAATTAGACAAAACAACAAAAATATTAAAGGCTTTTCTGAAATAAGACAAAGTCAAAACAGTACTAAATATAATATAAAGAAAGGAGAAACATGAGCCAAAACAACAAAAAAATTGTCTCATACTGAAAAAATACATGAAACTAGATTAGTATATTGAGAGTGAAAAATCCAGACATAAAGCTAGGAGCTAAAGAATAGTAAAAAGAAAAAAGAGAAGCATGCAGAAAAAAAAAGGGGGGTGGGGGGGAAGAGCTTCAAAGTTCTTGGCCTGTACAGCAGTAAATCTCACCACTTCAGAGTTTTATTTAATTGCTGATCTCAGATTCTGAACTATCAGACTCCAAGGTTTTTCTCGGTTGATGAAGCTACTAAGGGAGGTCTCCTTCCTCCCTGTACCATTTACTACCTGGGAAAAACCAACTGATGTCAGATATGTATATCTCTATTTCTGTCTCTCTATATCTCTATCTCTATATCTGTCTAAAATTATTAGCATATTGGGTCTCTTCTTCTCCATAAAATTCTGGCATCTGTTTCAGCAGTGGGTTGAATTTAGGGTCCCTTACTTGTGATGGTTTCCTGTTCTCGGGCTTCCAGGGTATCTTAATTTAAGCAAATAGCTCCTCTGGTAGCTTGGACGAGAATGTCCCCTGTATTCTCTTATGTTTGAATACTTGGTCCTCTGTCAGTGGAATTGTTTGAGAAGGATTAGGACATGTGGCCTTGTTGGAGGATGTGTGTTATCTCCACTCCTAGGGGGTTGGGCTTTGAGATTTCAAAAGACTTAGTGTGTTTCCTTTCTGCCATCTACTTGTAGATTATGATGTGATTTCTCAGCTGATCCTGCTACTGTTATGGGCTCTTACTCTCAAAATTATAAGCCCAAATAAATACTTTCTTTTATAAGTTGCCTTGGTTGTGGTGTTTTATCACAACAATGGGAAAGTACTAAGACTGGTACAGTTCTTTGTCAACAGACCAGTACAGGAGGGGTGATCTCTGTTGTTCATGTAGCTTGAAGGAGAAGTCACAAAAGAAGTTAACAAACTTTCAACCATTTTTGAAGTTTGAGGGAGCTAATCTTGTCTTGAGGGTAAGACTGCTTCTGCGTTTTTCACTACGAGTTCCTTACTTACCTTTTGATGAAGCTTATGTTTCCCTACCCTTGCCAGAGGACTGTTTGGGTTGGCTTCCTTCTGTCCATACTGAGCCAGCCTTCTGTTTCTCCGCACTGCTTAGTTCCCACTGGCCAGTCTTGGTTCTTCTCTTTGGAACAGGGTCTATTTCTAGCCCCGGTACTTCTCTATAACCAGCTCACATGGAGGCACCTTTCAGTCTGTTACAGGTTTAAGTAGGTTTTGTGTGTGTATGAAACATTACTGAATCAGAGGCAAAATGATTTCCTCAAACATTCACTATTAAATTTCAGTGATAAGTCTGAGAATATTGAATGATAAGTACTGATTTTACGCTTAACTGGATCCTTACACTGCTGCTTTTTTCTCTGAGCTTTTATTCCATTGTAGTGAAGTCTACATGGCATAAATTTGCCATGTTAATTTGTTTTTAAGTATATGCTTCAGTGGCGTTATAGTAACGTGATATTGCTTTAAAGATCACCAACTCCTGTCTACAGAGCCTTTTTACCTTCCCAAGCTAAATCATAGTACCATTTAAGCACTAAATTCTCATTCTTCTCCCCCACCTCCTGAGAAAAGAAGTGTTTTGGGTTTTGTAACTATGAAGTAGCCACTTAGGAACTTCATAAGAAAAGTCATGAGCCCGTGGAGCTCAGAAGATAGAAGTAGGATTGGAAGTTCCAGGTCAGCGTGAGGTATAAATTCCCAAAGACTATCTGCAAACAGTCTTCATCACCTTGTTGTATAGTTAAGTACTATTATATTTTTGAATGCATGGAAAGTTAGTATGATGGTTATTAAGTCTTTAAGTGGAAGTCTCTAAAGAGGTAAAAAGACAGCATCTCTGTGAAAACATACATATAAGCACACATATGACTTAAAACACAGTTTTAAATCTAGTATCTATATCAGAGGATAGGTAGTATTTTGGAGTTTAGCTTATTTAACATGATTTCCAGTTTCACTATTTTATAACAGTCATGCTACTGCTACACCAGCAGGTGTGTCTTTTCTGGCAGGTTGGTATTGCAGCTTGGTCTGATGCTAGCTAGGTAAGACCACAGAAATAGAAGCTTTCATTTTTTTAAAACACAAATTTTAATACGTTGTCTTAACGTTTGCATTAATTTATTTTGAAGGATATTATGCAATATACTATTTTCTTTTTATATTTGAATGGTTAATTTTTTCATTTCATTTAACTTTAGAGCTCTACTCTATCTGGAGGCAAACATCATGGTCCTGTTGAAGCTTTGAAACAAATGTTATTTAACCTTCAAACAGTACAAGAAAGTTTTAATCAGAATAAAAATACAGAGCCAGAAGAAGAGATTAAGCAAGTAAGCACAAACTTAGCATTGAGACAGATGCATTTATATAAAGTGTACCATTTCTTCATGCTAGTGCTGGGATATGTGACAGAAACATGCTTTATCTTGGCTTGTGGTTTCAGAGGTTTCAGTCCAGTCTTCGGCGTCTCTGATTTCTAGGCCCACCGTGAGGCAGAACACCAGGCAGCAGGAGCAGTGGTGTCTGGGAATAGAATGAGGAGAGGCTGTGCATCTCAGGAGCCTACTGAGAATAAAAGAGGGAGGGAGGGRGGGGCTGGAGACCAGTGTGACCTTCAGGCCCATGGTCAGTCCCTCCTGCGGTGGCAGGCCCTGTGATCAACCTTCTCCACTCCATTTCTATAGTCGTCCAAAAGAGTTCCACCAGTGGAGGATCAACACTTGAGCTGTGGGATCATTCTACATTCAAACTTAAATCAGGCTTCTCTAGAATCTGTTTTAGACCTACCTGTAGTTGTCTGCATGAACAAACTAGCACAGTACTTGCTGGAGAATTGTATTCTAATTAAATACTTTTTAGGAATTATTCCACTCACACCTAGTAGTATTACAATTACATTTCTAAAGTTTTTTTTTTCTGCTTCCGAGATATCTTTTCTGTTTATTTCATGCTTATGCCCAACATCTTAGAGATACTGCTGCGACAGTTATAGTATAGAAAGGCATCAGTGCCATCTTTACACATCCTACAGAATTAATCTCTGTGGCTTCTTGTCAACACAGAAGCTTCTCAGAGTTTCCGTGACACCTAGAAGATGCTCTTAGTGTTGGTGTTAGGCCTCTACACCTGTGTCTCTCAGCAGAGCAGATTTAGTTTTGCTTTTATGTATTCATTGGCATTTGTGAGTATAATACATTTTTTTAAATGATGTATTTCTAGAAATTTTGAAAAATGCGTTTCTGCTTCATGTAGCAGATGAATTTTCAAAATACAGAACCATAGATTTAAATTCTCTTATATGCACTTGTGAATTCTGACTGCCACTTATCATGTGACAAAATTTGATATTTCTGATGTAATATGATATATTAAATAGGTATAAATTATTGTATGGCTAAATAAAGATAATTGGTGTATATCCACCTTATATAGTGTTTTTTTTTTATGGTGAGAACATTTAAAATGTGTTACAAAATAGCTATCTTGAAGTTACCTCCTTCTGAGTGTGATGTCAAATACTTACCAACATTTCATTTGTCATCACTCAGCCAGCCTCTAAGTTTACAGTGATCCAGTGACTTTAGAAATAGCTCAGTGGTTAAGAAGGCCCAAATGTGGTTCCCAGCACCCATGGAGGATGGCTCACAACTGTCTAATTCCAGCTCCAGGGCTTTAAGAATGGTACTTTCCAGATTCCATATGTAAATGTAAATCATCGTTTGATTTTCTGTGCCTGGCTTGTTTTCCCGATGAGTTTTACTGCCATTCAGTAGAGCTTTACAGTAGTTAGTGACATTACATATGAGTGAATGAGCCTTAGTATCACAGCCTGTGTCATTCTTCCTCTGTACTCCAGTCATAGCTTTAAGACATAGTGTAATCAGTCCTTCACTTACTCCGTTAAACATCAGCGTCACTTAACCTTGTCTGTTAAGATGTAATGTCAAGCCAGTGTGGCTCTTTAATGGGCATGTGCTTAGAACAAAGCATATTTTAGGAACATGTAACTGTAAGTCAAAGTAGTTGTAATTTTCAAATAAAGGAACAATGAAAATATTAATTGCTCTTCAAAAAATAGTTTGGTACAATGAATTGAATATTTCAAATGTTTTTGTTTCTTTTGGGTTTAATAATAGGTGTCAGAGGATGATTTCTCTAAATTAGAGATGAAGGAAAATATGATTCCTATTACTAGGTCTCTTCACAAGTAAGTATTGCTTATTAATTTGCACGAATCCATTTTAGTCATTCCTTTGACAGGAATTAGGGTGGAATTTAGTAGTTGCCAGAGTGAATGTATGGTAGGCATACTTAAAGTTCTTATAGCACATATTTTAAAATGTGGTGTGTGTATTTATGTATTGTTTGTGTGTATTTTTATGAATGTAGAAGCCAGAGGTCAACAGTAAGTGTCTTCCTTAGTCATAGAATGCATTATTTTGTAAGCATATTGCTTGCTCTTAAACCTGTGAAATTTCCTATTTAAATAGTCCTAAGGGCTAAAAAGATGCACTAGGACATACAGAATATAATGGATATGACTGGGTCTGATTATTTCAGAATAAAGCAGATGTTTGAGACACTTAGTACTGATGTGGATATCCTTTAACAGTAATATGCCATGACATGATTCATCTAATCATAAATGCATCATTATGTAACATATCTGAGGCTGGCATGGTGGTTCGGTAGGTAAGAGCACTCACTGCCAAGCCTGATTGATGGTCTTATTTCAGTTCTTGGACCCTGTGTAGTGGAAGGGAAAAACCAGTTCCTACAAGTTGTTCTCTGACTTTTAAACAAATGCCGTGGGCGTGTGCGTTCGTGTGCGCGCGCATATGTGTGTGTGTGTGTGTGTATTTTTATAGAAAGGTACATTTATCTTCCTTAGTCATATTGTCCTAAATTAAAATGTGATGAATGCTACAAGTTGTTTCTATTGACTGGCAATAATGTTCTTTATGTTTGCATTTGGTTATAAAGATATGAGGTAAGATAATCTCTGAGTCTTGGGGAATGGGTGTGATATAGATGCCTCATTTAGGTTTGAGCATGCCTTCCTTGAGCATTTTCTTCATGTTGGTCAGATGCGGGCCTCTGTGTTAATCACTATCTACTACAGAAAGAATCTTCTGATGGGGATTGTGAGATGGGTCACTGGGAGTCGCTGCAATACCATGCACATTTAGAAGAACAATAGTAGTAGGTTCTCCTCCAGGGCCTATGGCATAATAGATAACACAGGAGTTATGCCTTATGCAGCTGACCTTAAATCCAAGCAGAAAGTGGTTGGTTACTCCCTTATCATTCATGCCACTGTTATACCAGAAGCACATCTTCCCGGACTCCTCGTTACTGTAGCTCATAGGGTTCACAAGTAGGTAGAGTTGATAACTGATTGTGTCCTTCATAACATGCATGGTGTCTTTCAGTATATGAAAACTAAGCAGTAGAGATGAAGCTTTCATCTTGGTACCAGCTTGACTTCTCTGTGTCTTCTTATGATTTATTAAGCTTGTGGTGTTTTCAGCAGGAGGGTTTTACCATCAAATATTGGAGGGCGGCCAAGAACAGTGGCCTATAATATTTGGGGGAGATTGTGGGACTGCACTGGCAAACATTTTGGGAAGAGATAACTCATATTTGACAGTGGGCTTTCTACTTGATAGCCTATGGTGTCTAAGAAAGGCATTGTCCTACTGTAATAGGGTAATTCCACTTAAATTTTTAATATGTGTGTGCATATACTTTAGGATTCCACAATTCTAGATTTCCACACAGGTTTTCAAGGTCTTTAGTGTTACTCCCCATACTCCTTCTTTTGCTTGTATTTCTTTTTTTCCCTTCTTTTGAGAACTTTTTAATTACCTGCTTCAATTAAACTGTTTGTTTTGGCTGCATGTGTATATGTACCACATGTATGTCTGGTCCCTGTAGAGGTCGGGAGAGGGCACTGAACTCCCTAAGTTGTGAGTGCTTGTGAGCCACCATTTGTGTACTGGGAAATTGACCCGCCAAGTCTGAGCTACAGGTGCTGTTTAACCACTGAGCCTCCCCAGTGCTCCTGCCCCAGTTTTAATTTGGTTGCTGTGTTCTCTGTGTTCTTTCTCTCTCTCTCTTTCTACCTCCCTCCCTCCTTTCCCCTTTCCCCCCTCCCTCCGTCTCCTTCCTCTCCCTTCCCTCCCCTTCCTTCCCTCTCCCTCTCCCCCCTCCCTCCCTCCATCCCTTTTCTGTTTTTCTTTGTTGGTTTTAGTTTTTAGGTTTTTTTTTTTTTTTTTAGAGATCTTCATATATTCTGGACACTAAATCTGTATAGATGGTATGTTTTTTTTCCTCTTGATAGCTGCCTCTTTACTTTAGTCTTAATGCTTGTGCTCTGGGTTTTCCTGTTTGGAGAGTTTCTTCCTGTGCCTATAAGTTTAAGAATGACTGAGGCTTTTGCGTCTAACATTGGGTCTAAGGTCCTTGATGCATTTGCAGTTGTTTTGTGAAGAGTCAGAGATAAAGATTGAGTTCTCTTCTTCTACATGTAGTTAATTGAGTTTGATGCTGAGGATGTGGGCTTTTATTAAATGTATATTTTGAAAAGTGTTCCATAGTTATCCTTGTTTGGAGGGAAGTTACTTGTTTTTCTTCTCAACAAAAATGAGTTTTACCAAGAAGTTTTACTGACTTTAAGCTATATTTTTAAAATTTAAACTATCTTTACCATAAATATTTAATGAATTACATGCCTTGTTTCCAGATTATACTTATAGCATGACAAAAGAAAATAATTATTTTTGGAGAGCTATTAGAAGAAAAGTATATAAAAATGTTTTATTAAATATGATACATGTGATACTATTTTTTTATTAGCTCTGGCAAGTTAAAAATTCAGTATTATATTTAAAGCAAATGTTTATAAAATACTAACTTATTTTAGTTATTACTTGTTCAGATATCAGTTTATAAAAAAAGAGTTCTCAAAGTTTTATGTTTTTCTATAACTTAATTTTTTTCAGTATCTTTGAAGTTTAAATAATGTGATAATTTCCTGCTTTCTATATTGACTTCACTTCTCAATATTGGCTTATAATGTTTTTTTTTTTTTTTTTTTTAATGAAGGGCTTTACAACATTTATCTCGCCTGAGAGACCTGGTTGATGATACGAGTGGGAGACAGTCACTGAAGATGTGAGGAGTGCAATAAACAGTCACCACACAACGAGCTATGTACTCTCTGCTACTGCTTACACTGAGACCATTAGCCATGCGTTATTCTGTGACCGGTTCAAGTATATTTATTTCTAAGAATCTGAACTTGGAAATATTCACAGGCCTGATTTTATACAAAACAAAACTGGAAGACACTAAGATATATCCTGAAGTAGTACTTGGATCTTCAGACCAGAAAAATTTTTAACATTCAAACGTGGATTATTTCATTTCTTGCCATTTACCTGGACTCAGATTTTATTGACATTCTTATCATTTGCCATTTAATTCTTTGTTGTAAAATCTTTTAGCTTATTCCCAAATCTTCTAAATTTTATATTTGAATGTGCGTGTACTGAATTTTCAAGCAGCTTCAGGAATACCTACATTGTTGTATTATAGGGGTCACTTTGTTACTTTTAAAGTTTTATAAATTGGATATTTAAGATGTTCTGTTTGTAAATGACATTTAAATAGTTTGTGACTTAGTGTTAATGGAATGTTCTTTTATTATAACACCATAGAATTTTTTTTTTACTTAATTCAATTAATTGATTTTTTTGTAGATAATCTTTATAATACTTAACAGTTGGCAAACCATTTTAGAGAGTATAGTTGTGAATTTAATATTTGATATGTAGTTCCCTAGATTTTAGATTTAGGTTAACCTTAATCTATTAAAAGCTATGACATTATGACACATCTGAAACTGAACAAAAAAAATGACTGTAGAAAATCTAAAAACAATTATAATTTAAAGCTATTTACTATGGTCTTCCAAATTTATCTCTAGATAGAATACAACAGAATTGCGTTTCGCAGTTTCAACTAAGGAAATATTAGTATTTATAATAAGTAGAAAACATCTACATCAAGAATGAAAATTATGTAATAAAGCACAAAGGATGAATTTAAAACCCTGATGAAATTAGTGTATGGTCAAATTCTACAAATTAATATTTTAACCAAATTTTTGATGAATAAATTTGTTATGAAGAATTTCTAAGTACATATCGCCAAATAATTCTTTTCATGCTATTAAGGTACTATTAACATCAACTACAACCCAGTCGGCCCCGTCTTTCATGTTCCCTAGCCAGTGAGGTTCCACTGTGTTTCTCTGTCTACACCAGAAGCTCTTTGCTGTTGACATTCTGTGTTGTGATAAGTTCTCCTGCCTGGTGTTAAAAGGGAAGATTGTAACAGGATAAGCATCAGGTAGATTTGGGAGAGTCATTTTACCTAATAAAATATACTATAGACAAGTTTAAAGAGCGATCTCGATTATAGATGCCAATGTATTTGTCACCCATGATATATACTATTCCTGAGAAGCAGTTCAGTGCTCTTATCTTACTATTAAGGTATATTGGGAAGATGTTAAATGGGAAAAAGGAAGAGGCTTCAGGTTTTTGAGTGTAAACATTTTTTAATCAAAGGACTTGGTGTGGAAAGGTGGTGCACATTTTTAATTCACACACTCAGGTGGCAGAGGCAGGTGGATTTCTGAGTTTGAGGCCAGCCTGGTCTACAGAGGGAGTTCCAGGGCAGCTAAAGCCACATAGTGAAACCCTATCTCTCACAGCAGAAGAATAAAAATGCAAAGGGCATGGAGAGATGGTTCTATGAATAACGTGCTTGCTACTCATGTTTAACTCATGCTAAAACAAAAACAAAAACCAAGCAAACCCAGCCAAGCATAATGACGCACACATGCTATGATTCTAGCCTCCGAATGGCAGAGAAGAGTGTCCTACGGCTTGCTGGCCAGCTCGTGTAGTCTAACGGGTTAGGTCCACGTCGGAGACACTTTCTCCAAAAATAAGGCAGAAAGCATTCCCGAGGCATGACCCCCAAGGCGGTGCCCTCGCCTCCACCTGCATGCACTCACACTCCACTGAGAGCAGGAATTAAAGACATGAACAAATGAGCCAGGACTGACCTGCACTGTCTGTATAGTCAGGTGGGTTCCCCACTGAGTGTCAGAGAGATTCCTCACCAAACTCAGGCACTGGCTCCTAGAATGTGCTTTGGTATATATTGCTGCAGGTTATTTCTTGCCAGAATTTGTAAGTTGGGATTTTCTTGCACTTGATATTTTGTTATTTTGTATTTAATAGGTCAGGCTAATATCTTATATATTGTTATAAAATAAAATTCTCAAAATGACCGAACAGTTAAGAGCACATACTGCTCTTCCAGAGGACCTCAGTTCGGTTCCCAGCACCCGAGTTGGGCGACTCACAACCATTTGTCATTCCAGTGCCAAAGAATCCAGTGCCTTGGTTTGGCCTCTGAGGGAGGACACCTGCACACACATGAATAAAAATACTAATCTAAAATATTCTGAAGGAAAAATCATAATTTTTCCTGTGTTTTGAATAAATGGATTTTCTCTAAATTGATGGATTTTATTTTTTTGATTTTATTCTTCACACTATATTTCAAACCTGTTTAGTGGAAGAAGTGCCGATGAGCACAGGGTTGACTCTTGGTGTTGTAAATTCTGAGATTGGACAGTTGCATGATATGGAGCCACCACGATCTAAGCATCATGGAGTTTTTTCCATAAAATCCGCTGTGCCTCTTATTCATCTCCACCTCTGCCCACACAGAGCCATCGTAAAGTGAGGTGGATCATACCTACTTGAAACTTGCTTCCTTCTTGATATTTCTGCTGCTGTTCTCAAACAGGATCAGAAGTCTCAGAAGTATGACACCTGGGCAAAACCGTAAGCCTTCTGATTACTTGAGCCCTGAACACGGGATTTAAAGGGTTTTTTTTATATTTTTCATTTTACCAGATACTCAACCCATTTTACAGATGTAGAACACAGTATCTGAGTGTCTTGCTTGCTTTATGCTGCTTTGAACAGGTTATCTGAGACTAGGTAATTAATAAGCCCATTTTCTTGTTCTGGAGGATGAGAGGTCATCTCAAAATGCTGCTGTCTCTGTTGTCTCTGTTGAGGGCTGCTCTGCTTCTGAGGTGTCGCCTTATTGCATTCTCCAAAAAAGACTGTTTCTGCATATAGCAAAAGGAGAGAAAGCAAAGGGAGCCACATTGCCTGTCAAGCGAGCCCCTTTAAAAGGACATTAATCCATTCATTCACCAGGGCAAATCCTTATGACTTAAAATACTGCAACTTAAGTCCTGTCTCCTATTGCTGTTGAGCTGGGCGTCTGTTGTGCATGGACATGAGGGGACTCAAACCAAAACACTGCTTTCGTATCATGCTGCTCTGAGCCTGGTGTGATGGCAGCTCTCAGTTGGGTCTAATGCATAAGTACATTTGCATAGTGATCGAAACCTTTGATTTTTAAAGTTTTACTTGGTAAGCTAGAGCTGAAGACAGACAGACTTGGGAAAGATGGGCCCAAGCCTGACTTAAGATCTTCCTGAAGAGGCGTCTGGAGTCCACTAGAGGGCAGATGGAGGTAAGTATCTTGGCCAGATCTCATCTTTAGGCAAGCAGCCATCTCCAAGGTGCAGGAAAGTTGCTGACAGTCGTCTTGGTTTTTATTTTATTTTATTTTATTTTTGTTGTTGTTGTTGTAATAAGATAGTCTGATGAAGGAAGGGTTATAGTTCAGAGGTCAAGGTAACATTCCATCATGGACAGTCAAGGCAGCAGGAAGCTAATGCAGCAGACCAGATTGCATCCCACTATCAAAAGGCCAGAGCCATCAGTGTCTGCTGCCGCCACTTAGTTCTCTTTTATTCAGTCCAGCATCCTCTGCTTAAAGATGGTGTTTGTACACCAATTAAGATAATCTCTCAGAGGCATGCTCAGAAATCCACTTCTCAGATTCTAGATCCCGTTGAGTGGACCACACTAACTAACCATCACAGTGAGTGTGTGGGCATGCCGAGAACCATGGAGAGGGAGCAGGAGTTTGACTGAGAGTTTCTGAGTGAAACTCCTGGCCAGCACTGGAAGCTGGTAAGGACAGCATGTTCTGGGAGAGAGACTGGAACAAAATGCTTTCGGACATCTTTAGACCACACTTCCTTAACTACTAGTGCAGTTGGCAGAAATCAATAGGACAAGCCCTTCAGGATCAATTTTCCCTGGAGGTCTTGTCGATCAGGTTCCTGTGGGGCGTTGCTGAGAGGAAACTTAAAATGTCTCAGCTTCCCACTTTTGCCTTGTTTTGCAGCATATCCTAACATCCAAGAATAGGTAATAAAACGTCAGGTTACTTAGAAACACCGAAGTACAGGGACAAAGTTTGAACCAGTGTTCCCAAACTCCAACGAATCTGACCACTTCATAAAATAAAGTAATTCATGAGATAGAAATTTGGACCTATCATAAGAATCCTGGAGTTGTTGGTGATTGGGGCCTGGAGTGCCGGTTTCCATGCTCTTTCCCTCTTACTCAAATAATTGAAAATACAGGCTCGCAGCTGCAAGAGGAGCAAGATAACTTTCTTTGGGAGTGAGTACAGACTGCAGAGTGCAGAGGGACACACTGTAAAGATGGACAGCAAGCCCACACGAGTGAGGGAGGGACGAGGGCTCAAGAGCCTGATAGTCAGGCCATGCTTTTGTCAGCTCCAGAGGCTTGGTTGCTTACTAAGAGGCACAGTTTGCTAGGTTCCCCATTTGGATTAGTTATAGAATCATTTCTGTATGATTCTATGATTATGTATGATTATGTTTGTCCCTTCTTAGAATGCATCTGATTCTAATCCTATGCATGCCCAGTTTATGCACAGGCATATGGCAATAAATAGAGGATTTTCCCTACAATGTTTCCTAAAACATTTTCCTACAAGGTTACTAATGGTTTGCGTTTTACTGCTCATGCACCCCAAAACAGTGATGGTTGAAATGGCCCTCCTAGCCTAAGGAATACACTCGAATGTTCTGAATTTGATTATTACCAGGATGGCAGAGCTACCGTTGTTCAAAGATGGTAGTGTGTAGCCTGCCTGATGCAGGTTCGGGGTTGATGGGGTCCTAAAGTTGCTAGGTGCACTGCCTGGAGAGGAATGTGTGTGTGCATATGCGTACAGGCAAAGAAACTTGGCTTCCAAATGTATTCTAAGAGGAGGATTGTGACTAACCCAAAGCCAAATGGTGGTCCCACAGTATCAAACTATCTCCTCTGCGGGCCTACCTCAGAATTACATGATTGTTTGCCTCAAACAAAGCATCTGGTACAAAGAAAGAGCATTGCTTTCATTAAGCTGACCATTTAACTTTTCTGTATTTCCAGAAATGGAAAACTATAATTGAAACTCTTTGTTCCTTAGCATCTTCTTGCCTCAGTTAAGCTGTGATTGACTTTGCTGTACCAGCTACAGATCATGCTTAATTTTGTCTTTTAAGGTGGGACCTTACATATATTTCAGTCTTCCTTGTATTAAAAAGTAATGTTCAGGCTTAATATTTAGTTTCTAAAATTCTTCAGAGTGCAGTTTTGTTATTGTATCACCTTTTTTTGGTTGCTCTCTAAATTTCAGTGTTGTGGGATTTGTTTGAAATGTGGCATCAGAAGTCTGAGAAGGAGTAGACTCTGATCTTGCTTCTTAACTAATTTGTTGCTGGGCCAAATGAGAGATGTCTGAGGAGTGGGGAAAGTACAGGATCAGGCGCGTCAGCAACAAAGAAGGTACGTGAGTTCAGGGCTAGCCTGTCTTTAACAGGTAAAGAAGATGCAAGAGCAAGCAAGTCAACTGGGACAAACTTCATCCAGGATGAGATGTGTGAGTTGATCTAGGTAACTGAAACTTCATGTTTCTATAAAGGAATTGGGTTAACGGGCATTTATTCTTGATAAAGGCAGTATCTGCAAAGATCTGAACAAAATCTGATACAACTACAGTAGTAAGAAGGGTATGTTCTGAGTTACATGGGAAGGAATCTGGACTTTGCAATAAAGGTAGGTTTCTGTTATGATTCTGTCATTTAAAATCTCTTAATTGTACACAAGGGAACCTCATCTTTCTTGAGCTTTTTCTTTTGGTGGTGATGGGGAGAATGAATCCAGGAGCTCATTTGTGCTTAGGCAGGCTCTGCACCACTGAGCTATTCCAATACCTGACTTCCTCATGTCTGTAGCTTTAAGGGTTAAAGGGGAAAGATGCAGCTGGCCCTCGTGATCTCAATAAACACCAGCTGCTATGGTGTTGACACATGAGTTAAGGAAGGCCAGGAGCTTTAGGGCAAGGCAGCCTCTGCTCTTGGGCCTCTTGCTGTATTCTCCAAGAGCACGTGCATTGACCACAGTGGATGATGGTGCATCTCTTCTCAGGGTCTACTTACTGCCTTCCTCTCACAGTAAAAAAGAAGTTCTTAACTTAGAGTAACGGTTTCTGTGGCAAGGCAACAGCTCTGCCTCCTCAGCTCCCCACGCTGAACATTTTCCTACACCCCATTTGCTCTCTGACTCAACAGCTTGGTCTTAACTCTTAAATAATACAAATATGCTCTTGCCTCCAGACCGTTGTACTGTCCATCCATCCAGACTTAACTCCAACACTCCGCGTTTGCTACCAGACATCTGCTAAGGGCCCACCGTGTCCAAACAGCCTTATGCGATAGTCATTTGTCCTCTACTCCTTACTTGTAAACAGACCAGGGGCCGGAGAGAGGAATATCAGGATACAGAACTTGGGAGGGGCTGGAGGGAGCAAAGGGAAGGAGGGAAATGATAGTATGTTTTAACTAAGTAGGAAACAGTAACAAGGAAAAGACTCCAACTGGGGTGGTGGGGAACAAGGTCAATAGAAGGAGGAAGAGGAAGGGGGCAAATAACATCAAGGTTGTTAGATAAATCCTCAGGGAATCAGTTCATACTTGCCTAAAATTATATA
>BDUI01000247.1:318517-337684 GCA_002335545.1 Apodemus speciosus
ACACACACACACACACACACACACACACACACACACACATGGCTAACCTCACAACAGTTCCAATACCAGACATAGGACACTGGCCTTTGACTAGGTGGTCAAAGGAGTCCAAGAATCTCCAAAACATGTAGGCTATTGCTGCCCTCGCTTGCCCTCCAAAGTGTGAAGGCAAGACCTATTGCTAAAGACACTGCACTTGTACACTTAAGACACAGGTGGGCTGGATCTAACCTTAACGCCTCCTCCTTTTCATCTAATTCCGTAGTACCAGAACATACTATGCAAGTTGCCAATGAGGAAACAGTTGTCCTATTCAGCTGTGATGCCTACAAACCACAATACTGGCCAACATGACAAGACATCCCCAAAGATACAATAGTGATCTTTACAAATAGTGATCAATATAATACAAACGTTGGCACTAACTACTTAAAGCCTGCTCAATAGGCGGGAAATCATCCCTTGTACTAGGAAGCCAACCAAATTCCCAGGACAAGTGAGGGCATTTGATTTTAGAAGAGAACCGACCACTGCCTCTTTATTAGATCAGTGTAGTTCCTAACTACAGTCTAAACTGTTTTATCCTTATGCCACAGGTAAGGGTAGCTGTCACCCCTTGTCAAAGAAGCTTCTCTCTACAGCCATCGGAGACCATTACAGAAAAACCACAACTGGACATAATGCAGAGATCACTGTGTGTAGTCCAGCCCAAAACAAATACATGAGCAACACAGCTCCAGCACTTATGGTTCAGGGAAGAGGAAGAGGGAGCAGAAGTTTGTGAGAACCAGAGGACCAGAAGTGTGCTGTGAGGTTGTGTCTTCTAGAAATGGCTGCCTAAACCATACCCGAACAATGGCAATATCAAGAGACATGCTGATGTGGAAGAGGAAACTCATGGGGATCACCCTACATAAGGCTCTTCCAGGTAACTTATGATGGCGGAGAGAGGGAGCGTTAGTTTCTCCCAGGGACGATGCCCTTAATTGTCTACCTGACACAAAGTGGTCAGCTCTGAAACAAAATACGCACAAACAACAAAAATGGACTTTGTATTTATGCACTCACATTACACATATGTGCGTGTACATAATAATAAAAGAGGCCATCAACTTCATACCTATTTCATGCCACCTTTCCAGTTCCACATAGTCATAGCAGAAGCCATACATCATGTTGTTGACCCGAACTGCTGCTGAAGACGGCAAATGGCAGGGCTGTCTCTCCTATGTTGATAAATTTTTAGTTCACTTCCCAGGAGTGTGTGATGACTCAGACAGTTCGTCCTTCCTAGGTGGGTAGAGGATCATCTCTTTAGGATGACTCAGCTCATTCGGTATTCTCTTCCGCATGCTTACTGTGCTTACAAAAATCTCTAATTTAGATTCATCATTGACAGAAGTCCTGTATATTAATTACTCTTTGTTTTAACATGGCATGCATTCTACTTTTTATGTTACTGCTGCAGGTATCGACATGCATATTATGGAATTTTGAATTTATAATCTGTTAATGTTTTCAATTTATTCAATTTACCTACAAAATAAGTAATATTCAGAGCTCCAATTGTCAAAATCTGACTTATGGGAGCTCTTTGGAAGGACACGTGGAGAGTGACGGAAGCTATATATGTTAGTGTGGAATTGTAAGGATTATGTAAGATCCAATCATTTATCCGCTTAAGCCCACTGAATGCCATCACCGTGGTGTTTCCTCTGTATAATCTGGCCTAACAATGGAGACATGCAAGATGTTTTGTTTTGTTTTTACGAATAGTCAACTAAAATGAGTACTTCAATTAAAGCAGGCAGAGTATATTACAGATAAGTTGTAGGGACACTTGATCTATCTCAATGCAATGTAACTATATTGTAGAGTGTTTGAAAGATAGGAGCAGAAAAATGGCATCAGAGCCATTTGGCAGGTAGGTGATATAGAACAGGAAACCTAATTGAGAAAGGACTTGCAATATTGGAAGTGTCAAGGGTCCCCCATAAGACATCTGACCGCAGTCACTGAAGACTTGTTCTTTAAACAATTTCTTGGGTTGAGGGCACAGCTCAGTCAGTTGGATGCTTGTCTAGCTCACACAGAACTCCTGGTTTCATCCCCAGCACCTCATAAAACCTGGCCTGATGATGCATGCTGCTAAACCCAGCATTTTTGGGTTGAAGCAGTAGGATTCAAAGTTCAATATTATCCTTGGCAGCATAGCAGGAAGTTTGAGCTAAGTCTGGGCTACATATGACTCAGTATCTCCCTTTCTTTCTCCCTCTCCAGCTCTTCCTTTTATCCTCTCTCCTCTCACACACATACACAAATACATGAAAGAAAAGATAGAGAAATAAAACAAAAATCCAAGATGAAACTATTTTTTCTTTAAAAGTCTGTAAAATTTACAAGCACCAAAAATCCCACATAAACAACCTTATATTCATTTACAGAATACACTCATTGAAATGAGAGTTTGTAGYATCATGGGGATTGGCAGTCATTGAGAGACATCAAAGGAAGATTGTTGCAGGTGTGTGGAACTATATGAAATGTAAATGCAATATTCTGCATCTGGAAAATGACTTCTAGTGGAGAGAACATCTGTGAGAGGGTCTGCCTAAAATCTCCAACTTATAACTGGAAGAAATTGATTCTAGGAAAGATCTTAACACCTCTTGAATGGATCCAAAGTAGGTAGGGTAGGTGAAGATTTGAAGAAAGTCTGATATGGAAGCATCATCAGAAGTGTGAGAAATTTCAATGGATTTTTTTCCAAAAGGAAGGAAACAAAATTACTAAATAATCCAATGGACTATTGAAAGAATGAGAATCTTGGGAAGTTAGCAGTTTATTTGTCAAAGTATTACCACTAAAGTTGTAGAACAATGAGTTTATTGTAGTCTGCATTGTTTGCTATAATAGTAACTGAGGCTGTAAAATTTATGAAGGATGTAAGTTTATATGGTTTATGCCTCTGGTGACGGGACAGCCCAAACAACATGGCAGGAAGGTGGAAGGGGAGTTTTTATGTGTAAAAGGGGCTCAGTGCAAAATTTAGATCCAAGATAGCTGATCTTGTTTTCTTACAATTCATTCTCAGCAGAATAAAATTCAGTCATAGAGAAGCTGACATGGTGCTTTAAACAACACCAATCCATTTGTGAGGGTCTACACCCTGTGACCTAACTACTTTTCATTAAGCACATCCTCTTGCCACCTCAGCATCCCATACTGGGAGGCACACGCCTCTCACATGATTGTTCACTTGATAATCTGTATTCACAACACAATAAAACCATTTATTTTAGCTTTAATAATTCATACACATGAGGAAAATGTCTTAGCCAGGACTGATCAGAGCTAAATCAGTAAATTTTTTTTATTATTAACTTTACAAGGTCAAGGATGTTTTGACATTCTTAAAATTTATTTTAGGCCGGGCAGTGGTGGCACACGCCTTTAATCCCAGCACTTGGGAGGCAGAGGCAGGCAGATTTCTGAGTTCGAGGCCAGCCTGATCTACAAAGTAAGTTCCAGGACAGCCAGGGCTACCTAGAGAATCCCTGTCTCGAAAAAACCAAAAAAAAACTTTTTTTAAATTTATTTTAGGAGTTGATTCCTGTTTAATGTTTTGCAAGCTCTTCATAAGAGCAAGGGCATTTCTTGAGTGGGTATTGGTGGGTGTGGAAGCATTGAGAATATGTATTGATCTTTTCCCACACAAAAGTAAATCCAATGTCTGTCTCTGGCTTTCCTTGGGTCCACTAAGGTACTGTACTGGTTGGTTTTGTGTGTCAATTTGACACAGGCTGGAGTTATCAGAGAGAAAGGAGCTTCAGTTGGGGAAGTACCTCCATGAGATCCATCTGTGGGGCATTTTCTCAATTAGTGATCAAGGGGGGAGGGCCCCTTGTGGGTGGTACCACCTCTGGGCTGGTATTTTTGGGTTCTGTAAGAGAGCAGAGTAAGCAAGCCAGAGGAAGCAAGCCAGTAAGAAACATCCCTCCATGGCCTCTGCATCAGCTCCTGCTTCCTGACTTGCTTGAGTTCCAGTCCTGACTTCCTTTGGTGATGAACAGCCATATGGAAGTGTCAGCTGAATAAACCCTTTCCTCCCCAACTTGCTTCTTGGTCCTGATGCTTGTGCAGGAATAGAAACCCTGACTAAGACAGGTACCTTTTCAGTCTTATTATCAGGATATTATAAAATATATTTTAAATGTTTACTTTTCCTTGTGCGTTTATTAGTTGGAGTGAATCATTACATTGCACTATATTTGAGGTAGAGGTCTGTTTTGCTTCTTGACCTCATAACTTTTATCATTGTCTGGTACACAGCATCATTTCATATATTTCTGACTGTCCCGCACCCATTTAGCGCTAAGCAACAGATAAGAGCTATTTGCATAATGAGAACATTGATGAATCTTGTTCCTGGTAGCTAGCCCATGCCTGCCATTTCTGTGTCAACGACCCCACAGTCATTCGGCTACTGTGACTAATTGCTCCAGAGTTCAGATGCTCAACCACTTCAGTATAAACTTGGCAGGCTAAGGTCATACAGTTGGCTACTTCTGATTGGCCAGTGCCTGTATCCTTTACATTGTTAACTATTTGGGGAAAAAGTCAGGCTACGAGTAAATAAAGTGTTTCCTGTTGGGTTTCGCAAGGCAGGGAACAGAAGTAGGGGGAACTGATTAGGCTTCAGAGCCGGAGCCCTTTCTTCTCAGTCAGGATTGCTTATCAAACGATCTTCTTGGCTCAGATTTTCAAAGGAAAACATTGTTCTCTTGTGACTTGATATGATCTTGGAAAATAAACAGACTTCTCGTAAACCCATCCCACCCAGCCCATGATCTTTCCCTCTGCCTTCATGGGATCATGACCTGCATGTGCACACTCAAGACTCATGTGATGAGTTATGATATATCTCCAGATTATCTGTTTGCAAGATAATGCAGTTAGCAGCTCTTACATTTGCTATATTCATCATTAGTATACCCTACCCCTCGAGATAAAGACCCCAAAGAATAAAGTTTGCTGCATATCCCAGTAGGAATTAAGGACAGAAAAGTTGGAAATGTATTTTTGATGGATGGTTTAAAATTAGACTGGGCAAGTGTGAGGCAGTGGGATACAGTGGAGCTTCACGGCTCACAGATGTGGGAGTGGAGATGGAGTTTGTTTACTGACGCATGTGTTTACACAGATCCAGTTTGCATTTTCTTCCCAAAGATGCTACCCAGGCCTCACTGCATCTAGCTGGCAAAGGAGAACGGTAGCTTGGTCCCCAAAACAACAACATCAGGAACAACAAAGTCAAAGCAAAACAAAACAAAAACAACAGCAACAACGACGACGACAAAAATGTCTTAGCTTGTAAGTGGCCCACAATGTTTTTGGTAATACTCAATTCAATGTAATCCAGTGGCATCACCTGTAAGGAACAATGGGGAATGTATAGTAAGTAGTTCTTTGCCTAAGTGGGGGGGGGGAAGAATCGATTTTTAAATAATTTTTCTTCTCAGACACTCTTCCTTCTCTTCCTCCCCCACTTTACCTTCTTTGGGAATGATTGGAGACCACAGACTTGCAAAGATAATCTCGAGCATCTCTCGGCTCCTTCTATAACATCTGCATAGCCAGAGGTTAACTTTCAGTTGTTCTGCAAGGACACCCTTAACTAAACTCTTTGCCCACATTCACTGTTTTTCTTGTTCTAACGCTTGTCCCTTACAGGAGCCATTTCATTTAACAGCATAAGTGTCCTCCTCCTCACTTCCTTTTGGAACACTGACAGTTAAGACTTTGCCACCTTTAAAATGTATTTTTCAAGGTAAAATATAATTTTGAAATTCTTATCTAAAGTAATACATTTCATTGTGGTGTTTTCATGCTTTATTCTGTCTTTCCCCTGCCGACCACTGCCCCTTGTCACCATTCTGCTTTTGTGTCATGTACATTTCATTATCGTCCCTTCCCTCCATCCATTCTCCCTTAGGGTCTTCCTTCTTTCATAGTCTCTCTACATTTCTATTCTCTCTCTCTCTCTCTCTCTCTCTCTCTCTCTCTCTCTCTCTTTCTCTCTCTCTCTATGTGTGTGTGTGTGTGTGTCTGTGTGTCTGTCTGTCTGTCTGTCTGTCTCTGTCTCAGAAAGACACACAAAAGCACACAAAACACACACAGAAATGCAAATATCATTTCATTTTTCTTCACAGTGGAATAAAATTTCACGCTGCAGACACACCATGGCATTTGTTTGTTTTTGTTTGTTTCGCTTCTGGGCAGGGTCTTGTTAAGTTTTTCAGGCCGACCATGAACTCACCATGTGCTGGAGGGAGGCCTTGAACTTGTGATCCTCTTGCTCTCTTTGGCCCAATAGCTGCAATAGTAGGCTTGGGCCATCAGTCTGGAAAAATTTTTAAAAGATAACCATAATAGGTATAACTTCTTTGAGAGTTCAATATGGGGCTTGAATATGTCATTCATGACTTTCTGATTTTAAGGTTACCAACGAGAGATTTTGGAATATTATGTTTGCCTTTGCTGTTGCTTAGATTTTTCCCCTTACTGCTTTTAATACTATGTTTCTTGTCCTGAGGGGTTTTTGTTCATTTTATTTTAATTTTTTTGCGCTTCATATTTTTGACATCATAAAGGGATTCTTCTCTGATATTGTCTTGTTTTAAGTATATAATATGTATATTAAAATATAATATGTGTGTGGTGTGTGGTGTGTGTGTAGCTTGCCTTCTGGCCTGTATGTGAACCATGAGTGTGCAGTGCCTGTGGAGGCTGCAGAGGGTGCTGGATGCCCTGCAGCTGGAGTCACAGGCAGCTGTGACCTGCTGCGTGGGCACTGAGAACTGAACCTGTGACCTCTGCAGCAGGAGCTCCTCAATGCTGGGGTTGTCTCTCCAGCTACTAAATATTTTTTATTTGTTTGTTTTGGTGTTCATTTCTAATTCATTAGATTTTGGAAAATTTCTACTATCACTTTTTAAAAATAGGTTCTTTCTTTTTAGTCTTAATGTCTTTCTTTTTAGTTTTAATTTCTTCCGTCCCATGGACTTTGCCACTTGACTGTTTCCCAAAGATTTTGTGTCCATTTGGGTCCTCCATCCTTGATATCCTTCTTCGGCTCTGTTGAGCCAACTGATGGTGCTTTTTACTGTCTTTTAAACGCTACTCATTGGGTTTTACATTTCCTACATTATTGGCTGTTTTGTTAGTTATTTTTTAATTACAAAAATTTTGCTGAATTTTTCTTTTGTATTGTGATGTTTCTCGTTCCTCTTGTATTGCTGGTTTTTCTCTGTCTTAGCTAGGGTTTCTGTCACCGAGATGAAGCACCGTAACCAAAAAGCTTGTATGGGAGAAAGGGCTTGCATCTGCACTCTGGTCCTTCACTGAAGAAAGTCGTGACAGGAACTCAAACAGGGCAGGGACCTGGAGATAGGAGGTGATGCGGAAGCTTTGGAGGGTGATGCTTACTGTTTGTCAAAGCTTGCTCGGACTGCTTTCTTATAGAACCAAGAACCACCAGCTCAGAGATGGTACCGCCTACAATGGGCTGAGTCTTCCTTACAGGTGGTCGTTAATTAAGAACATGCCTTACAACTAGAACATGGAAGCATTTCGTCAAGTAAGGTCCCTCCCTTCAGATAATCCTCGTTTGGGTGTTAACTTGACATAAGGTTATGCAGCACATCCTCTGTGATGTTGAATATCCTCTCTAGACCTAGAGTTGAATCCACTTGGTTTTCATATCCTATTTCAGGCCAGGTATCTAGTCAGTGTTTGAAATTGTGCTTTACCCACCTTGAATTTGTAGTTAGGAGTTATCATCTTTTGAAAAATTTGTGTGACCCTGCTTTCATGTTCTTGTGTTTCTGTGGTGTCATTTGAGCGTCTGTGGTTTGGGACATGTCTTCCTGTTTCACTGGGACCTGCTGGAGTACAGACTACTCTTGGAGGCTCCATCCCCAGTACTGTCCACAGAGGAGAAAACACATTGCTTTCAAGGCTTCTACTCCCTCAGCACAGATGGCACTGTGCTTCCGGGAACCCCTGGCTCACCTTGACTCTGTTTTTTTGTTTTGTTTTGTTTTGTTTTGTTTTGTTTTCGAAACAGGGTTTCTCTGTGTAGTCCTGGCTGTCCTGGAACTCACTCTGTAGACCAGGCTGGTCTTGAACTCAGAAATCCGCCTGCCTCTGCCTCCCAAGTGCTGGGATTAAGGGCGTGCGCCACCACCGCCCGGCTCTTACCTCTGTTTGGTGCCCAGACTTTCCCTGTCTCTGAACATTGCAGATATCCTGTCCCTAACTTTATGATTCTTAGGCTCACCCTGGCTTGCTTTCTGTGGAATAGTAACTTGTCTTATGCCCACATTTCTCCTTTAGAGAGTCACATGATAACATCGTGCAGTCCACCATCTGACTTAAAAATCCCATTTTATCTGTTCAACTGACATAGGACAATTGGACATACGTATGAAACAGTATTTGCATTTTGCTTCCTGTAGACGATGAGTAACAGTTGATTAAGGTAATTGGTATATGTAAACACCTTGAGCCATCATTTCCTTGTTCTGAGAAAAATACATTAAATTCTACTACGTAATTTGAAATATCCATATATTTGTTGTCAGACATAGATATCATGTGTGCTATAAGTTATCTTCTTATCTAGCCACAAATATCTTCACATTAAGTGCTTCCTCCCTGCCTTCTGAGGCTCTGGTAACCTCGAAAATGTATATGCTTATATTATCAGTATTTAATCTCTACTTATAGGTGTGAATATGCAGAATTTTCTAATTTTGCTTGAATTGAGTGAATTTTATAAATGAATGAATTGTAATCAGTGGTAAATGAATTCAATAAATATGCTTGGTGCTTATAGTTATAGTTGGAGACATATCTCTAACAAATTGAGTATTTGGAGGACAACCAGAATGCCAGAAACCTCTATTGCACAACACAGGTCAGGGGCAGGAGTGCCCTGTGGAAAGGCAGGACCGGGGCCTGGAGCAACAACTGAAAGCACTCGGGGAAGGGATGAGTGTGCTCAGCTCTGGGGGAAGGCC
The DNA here is from genome assembly GCA_002335545.1 of Apodemus speciosus. Classification (NCBI taxonomy): domain Eukaryota; kingdom Metazoa; phylum Chordata; class Mammalia; order Rodentia; family Muridae; genus Apodemus; species Apodemus speciosus. Next base: position 327,601 of record BDUI01000247.1, read on the forward strand.
ATGATTTCAGTGAAGTGCTGTTAGCAGAGGCCTGGGCTCCTGTTCGGGGCAAGCTTCAGAGCGTTCCAGAAGAGCGCCTCTCTAATCGACTGTGCAGAGGCAGGGGAATGAGGATATGAGGAGTCTCTGATATGGTGGGGGTTGTGTGTGTGTGTGGGGGGGTGGGGACATGACCAGATGATTAAACAACAAAGTGCAAATAGAAATACTTAGTAATTATTCTTCCTAATTTCGAGCTCCTGATTGTTTTTGGCTGTAGCACACAAGCATGGTTGTTACACCTGACATTAGGACTTCTACAAAGAAACATAAATGGAGTCACAAGTTCTCTGTTCTTCATATTGCTTGGTCCTGTGGCTTCATTTATTTKATTTTTGTTGTTGTTGTTCTACTTTGAGACAAGTTGTCATCCCTGCCAGACTTGGAACTTGCTATGTGTAGAAGACTAGTTGTGAACTGGCAATGATCCCACGGCTTGTTATGACCCCTGTGTGCCTGTCTTATCCAGGTTTATTGTCAACTATTTAATGTATGCAAAGGAGCAAAGAGCAATGGGAAGGAGTCAGGTTAGCAGTGGGGAGCTGGACTTTCGGTTACTACTAGGTTAACATGGAAAAAAATACCTTGGTCTATTTGAACCTTTTTTTTTCCTTTTTAATCTGCAAAGATCAAAGGGACCTTATCTAGCTGCAGTTATTGGTTGGTTGAATTTATTAGTGAGTTATAGTATAGTCTGGTTAATGATTTACTTGTTCAGCTGTTTCAGTAATGCTAAGCATAGACCCTAAATAATGCTGGTGTCACCGGGCAATGTTTTTTCCTATACTCTAGAGAGAAGAGGAACACACAAGTGATGTCAAATGTACTCTGATCTTATTATTACAATTGTGTGATAAATGGTAACATAGTGTCATACTATGTTTCAGAGAATCTAAAAGACTACTTATCTTAAAGATCTCCCTTTAACAGTGATGTCAGATCGATAAATCATGCACTTTAGAGTTCATAAATATAGGAGGAAAGCTGTAAGGTCAGCTCTTCAGCAGTGTAGATTTATATGTACCTGGTTGGTCCTGGTAGAGTTTGCATTCTCCCCCCTGGTCTATGGTAGATCTGCTTGTGCATGAACCAGGACTGTAGGATCTCCTGGAACTGACTGAATGTGTCTCTCAGTGAGTCTGTATTGGAACCTGAGAGCTATGCTCCAGATGGCATTGCAGGGGACACATGCCTTCTCTTGCCATCTCAGACAGCCATTCCTTCTTATAACACCAGGGACGGTGCACAGACTCTAACACCCAGAGCTTAAAACTTAACATCTTTTTTTTCTGTAAAAATTTTCTTTTCTAAGGTCTTTAAAGTTACAAAGGCTTCTTCCTGCCCTAAACTTACTAATGTCATATCACCTGGTATGAAGTAAACATTTGGTCATATTTACAGGAAGAATAAAGACAGGAAGAGGAGTAGAAACAGAACCTAGAGTTGCTTTTTTGGATCACAGGCACTGTTTCAGAACAGTCATGTTCTACTCATAACCAAGAAAAATGATTCAAAGTATATTTTATAAGATTTAACAAAAAAAAACAAAAAAAAGTATATTGTATATATGAAAATATCACTGTAAAAGCTATTATTTCTATAATTAATATATGCTATAGAAACAGTAAAAAAACCAACTGTCAAGCTACAAGATGATTTTGTAAGCATTAGAAGAACAACTCTCAAAGGGACAGCTGATTTGATTATGAAAAGATTTTACTAAATTACATGTCCATCATCAGAACCCTAGAGAAGTGATTTCAAGGGAGAATCTTAGGTGCTTAATCCCAGTGCTAACATTGGCTTGGAATTTGGGTAGCATCTCTCTATAGCTTAATTTCCAATTTCAAAAATGAGAAATAATTAGAGAAAACAACAATGTTACTGTAAGAAGGAAGTCCTACTCTTATTTGTGAGATACTCAACTTATGCTGCATAGTGCTAGGAGGAAGTAAAGGTTGTCTGTGTTGTCACTGTTTGAGCATGTGTCATCCGTTGCCAAGGAATTGGGGACTATTGCAGGTTCTTTACTGATATCCTGTTTTACATCTCTTTCAAGAGTAACTTTCTTTTAAGCAATATCATAATTTGGGAATTAGCTTCCTTATTTCCCTTAGCTATCAGCTCTATATAAGTACTTCTTTCTAAGGAAGTCTCATTTCTCCCTCTTTGGGAATCTCCCTTTCCAAAAGCTGTGCTTCCGTTCTTTCCTTTTCAGTGGACTGTTAGATCCTTTTTTTCCAATGGACAATTTAGCATTTGAAATGCAAGAAGATGGAGCACGGAATGCTTCCTCTGTGGGAAAGATCAGTCCCTTCTCTAACTCGGTAAGGTGGGGATTTGCATGCTGGGATTCTGTGCCCTGACTTGTGTTGAGTTTAGGAAAGAATCCCGCTTTAGACCAGTGCTCAGCGAGAGCCTCTTCTCATTGCTACTGCTCTGGCCAAATCACTGCTGATAGTAACGGCCTCCCACTGGCAATATTTTCATAATTCTAATCATTTTATTATCCTTTTTTAATGGATTATGCATTGGTGTTTATACCGTTTGTTTTCTCTACCAAGAATATAACTTGGTAGAGAATTAACCAAATAACTTGTCTTTTCTATTTAAAGGGATCTAGACAAACTTCAGGTTGCATTTATTAATAATGACATGCATAGAGTGTGTAGGAATATCATTTTATAAGTAATAGAATAACAAATATTATATGGGAAATTTTGTGTAAATGATGGTCTGTGTTGTATGTAGGTATTATATGACATAAGTGTCTAAGTATAGGAATATATTTATTRATGTGAATGTGGTTAAAAAATGTCAAAAAGCACTAAATGTTTCATGTTCTGTTCATTTCCTAATTCAACACCAAATAGATAAGACATAAACTTTAGAGTATACTGATTAAGATTAGCTGAAAAATTTTTTAAAAAATTGCAGAAAGAAGACAATGTTTCCATTTTGTCACAAGTGGAGAATAAAGGCTTCAAAATTTCTCCTAGGAAAAGAAGAGGCAGTGGTCGCTGGTGAGCATCTTCCTACTGTGCTTGCTGGCCTGCTTCATCACCACAGCAGTCGGAGTACTTACTCTCTCCCTGGTCTACCTTAACTCCAAGCCCCACTTGGAACGAGAAACCTCACCTCCACATACAATGGTTTCCCAAGTACAAAAGGCTGTTGATCCAAAATTTCAGTTTCTTAATCACCTACCCAAGTCCAAGGTATGAATAATGCACACGAGAACACTGGTCTCTGAGGGAGGATTTTAAAGCTACATATACACTTCATGTTATTAAACTGTTCTCCATGGGGAGGGCCAGTGAGGAGGTGGGGGCTACAGGAGTGCTCAGTTGGTCTGGTGCTGGATTCAGGCAGAAAATCTCAGCAGATTATTTTACGGTCTAGCTAGAGAAGAGAAATGCCAGGTTGTAAATGGAAATCTTTCCACTTTCTTGTCAAGGTAGAGAGTGTGTGTGTGTGTGTGTGTGTGTGTGTGTGTGTGTGTGTGTGTGTATGTGTGTGTGAGTGTGACAGGGTTAGGTTTATGGCATGGCATATACCACTGTTATAATTCCTAGACTCATACAGGAGTGCTGTTCATTTTGGGAAACCCTAAAATTGAGGGGGGGAAACCCCCTCAATTTTCTATTTTGCCTCCTTACTCTGGATAATAGTGGGCTCACATTCTTTATGGAAAGAAGCATGGAAGATGGCCTCAATGCTGATAATTTGCTTGCTTTTGATGTTTTAGGTGTTCGAGTTCCCTGGTGGTGCAATCCAGTGGGCTCGGTACAGGAACAACATCGAAGACTATCTCAGTGACGAAGAGGAGGCATTTGGCACCAGCTTGAACAGTCTGAGGTCACAGATGACTCTGGGCACACTGAGAATAAAAAGCAAGGGCCTCCGGGCCCCTCACTGGCACTTCAATGCCAACGAACACGGCTATCTCGTGCAGGTAGAAGCAAGTTGTCCTTTTTCTGCTCTTAAACACCATACATCCCCCTGGGGGTACTTTAGTTATTGCCTAAATTAGTCCCCTGAGAGACACACAAGCATTCAGGCTTTCGGTTAGATTGGCTATCTTAGCAAATTTGCCAACACCTTTAAACAGCTTTCTTAGTATGAAGTCATTAAAAAAAAAAAAAAAAAAGAATATTAGCCGGGCTTGGTGGCGCACGCCTGTGATCCCAGCACTTGGGAGGCAGAGGCAGGCGGATTTCTAAGTTCGAGGTCAGCCTGGTCTACAGAGTGAGTCCCAGGACAGCCAGGGCTATACAGAGAAACCCTATCTCAAAAAACCAAAACCAAAACCAAACAAACAAACAAACAAACAAGTCAAGATAAAATTGCAGTTGAATTTCTCTATAAATTTTGTGAGCCAATCTAAGATTTTTCTTTAATTTTAAGTGAATAGTTTTATGACTGTTATTTAAGTATGTATTCTTATTTAGTACTATTTACATATTTATGCATTTTGAAAAATAGTTGAGCAAGGGATGAAAGTGTTGAGTGACTGACTGAATGTGCAATGACACAGCAACTTCTCAAAATAAATGTTAGCTGTATCACAGGGTTTGATGATAGGAAGTTTAACTTCTATATTATACTGTGATATCAACAGTAAATTTTGCTAAAGTGGAAAAGATAAAATGAAATCATTGTTTAGTCATCTGGGCCAAAACTAAATTAGCAATTCTTATCTAAAGATCAAAGAAACAGTGGCTTCTCTTAGGGTAATATGGTGCCTGATGCTGGGTTCAGCACAGATTCCAAGATCAGACCACTGAATGAGCCTTTGTTCCTTAGACCCTGCAGAAGATTCTTAAGTTAAACAGACAAAATTGAGATGAAATGGGTGTAGTTACTTGAGTTTTAGATTACTCAGTTCTAAAAGGTGCTCCTCAGTCACTTGTATTCCTGACAGGAGGAAGCAATCGTGACTAGGTCCTTCCAGAACTTTCATAGTTTTGTCTGATCCTGTTACCTGGTTAGTACACAGCCAGTCAGTTATGTGGTATGTTTTCTACTGTTGAGACCTCTCTTTGTCCTGTATTTGGCTTTACTAGAGAAGAGATACCTTTGTTAGGGATACCATTGCTGTGATAAAACACCATAATTAAAAGCAAGTTGGGGAGGAAAGAGTTTATTTGGCTCGTAATTCCAGATCATACTTTCAGACCACAGTCCTTAACTAAAGGAAGTCAGGACAGAAACTCAAACTGGGCAGGAACCTGGAGGCAGGAGCTGATGCAGAGGCCATGAAGAGGTGCTTACTGGCTTGCTCCATGGCTTTGCTCAGCCTGCTCTCCTATAGAACCCAGGACCAGCCTAGGGATGGCGTCACCCGCAGTGATCTGGGCCCTTCTCCATCGATCACTAATTAAGAAAATGCCCTACAGCTGGATCTTCTGGAAGCGTTTTCTCAACTGAGGTTCCCTTCTTTCAGGTGAATCTTGTCAAACTGACACAAAACTAGGCAGGACAGGAGCTTAGATGTTCATCTATGAAACCAAGCATTTATTATTTTTCATGTAAAGCTTAGTGAGAGATAGAGACTTTTCTAAAAGTATACTTTGTGTTGGCTAGACTAAATAAAGTGTAGGTTTTTTAATTTATGTTTTCCACCTATATGAAATATGTAAGTGAAAAATTTTAAAAAGAGCTATTTTCTACTGTCAGCCAAACCACGGCAGAGCAGTAGGGGGAAGAAAGGGTGGCCGAGTAGACTGTCTGGAAGGGGTCCCTCAGCCGAACTCCACTAAGGAAGTGGTCTACAGCGGCAGCAGAGAACAAGCCCTGGGATCCACTTGGCCTGGGGAGGCTATTTTAGAAGTCATGGTTTCTGAACATGAAGTAGATTGATTCGGGTGTTCTCTGGATCCTGGAAGACTTGTAAGCTTCCTGACTTGTATAACTAGGGCAATGGACTCACAAAGAGGATGAGAAAGAAATAACTGTAGCACAGGTCCGTGAAGACTGTGCCTGCCTGCCTCTGAGGAACTTGGTGAAGGCCTGGGCGCCATCTCTGAGGGTAGCCTATGGATGAGGAGGCTGGTGAGTCTGGCCCAGCAGCGAGCATCCCCTTGACCACTGGGTTGCCTCTGCTCTACTTGCTTGGTGCCCTGATAGAATAGATGGCTATTTCTGTTGTCACATGTATGTGGACAAAATTCTTCAGAGCAGTGGTCCTCGATCTGTGGGTCTCCACTCCTACAGGGTCACATATCAGATATCCCACATATCAGATATTTATATTACGATTCATAACAGGGGGCAAAATTACAGTTATGAAGTAGGAAGGAAATAATTTTATGACATTAGGAACATGATGTCATATTCATAAGGAACTGTATTAACGGATAGAAGCATTAGGCAGGTTTGAGAGCCACTGAAACTAGGTTTCTCTTTTTCTTCTTTCTTTAACACGCATTTGGATCCAAGATACATACTGATCTGTTCTGATAGAACAAAGACTTCATTTTATATTTATCCATTATTTGTTTTATAATGTGATCATGAGTACCTGGTAAAATATAAATAATAGCAATAATATGAAAAATATTGAGGAAAAGAGAAAACGAAAGCAAACATTACATGTCCTCAGGGTATGATGTTATCTGCCACAAAACAAATGGAACTAAAAGGTATATAAACATCCGGCACTGAACTAGATTCAGTTATAATACTTAACAGTATCTACACATTAGCTCATTTTCATTTCTTATTAGAAGAGTTCATGATGTGGTATGGACAAAAAGTTACAGACTTTGGAGCTTGCTTGTCTGTGTCTAAATCCCATTTGTCACTGACTCGCTTAAGTAACTTCAAAAAGATGTATTCTCAACCAGGCTCAGTTTTCTTACCTACATAATAAGGATAATAACTACTATTTTTATGGAGTTAATATAAGAAATAATTAAATCAAGCAAAGTGCTTACAAAGGTAACAGACATAATAAAAGTATTAAGTGCATGCTATTATATTCTCTGCATTATTAAGCTTGTATTAAAATTGTATATAGACAGTTTCTTGTTTGGAACATACATATATCAATGTGTTATCCCCCAAACTGTGTATACAATCACATGTGCTTGTGCAATTACTTGTGAGCAGCACAGATTCTGCACATATTGCTTCAGTCTTTTTTTTTTCAGTCTTTCATGTGATTTTATTTTCTCCCTTCAAACATAATAATTCGATAGCCCAATTTTGTCTTAGCTGGTGAGTCTGTAAACACAGGCTTATCCATCCCACTGACAGGCAAGGCAAATGCTGCTTCTTCGCATGGTGCCACCATGAATGCTCTGGTCATCCAACCCAAGTCACCGCCTTGTGTGGCTTTGTCTTCACCGTATTGTGTGGCCACTTCACTGAATCTCATCCCAGACTTTAACTTTTCCACGGCTTCCATGATTTTCCCATGTTTTTCACATAAAATGTGTCTGACCTTTACTGCATTGCCACCACCTTTAGGACCCTGAGACTTTTGTCAGTACCGTCACTCCTAGAGACTGCACCTCCTTTCCCCCCTTTTCTAGAACCAGTTTTCCTCTCGTTGGCAGCATCTCTTAAGCTTGTGGTTGAACTCTCCAGCAACTCTACTTCAGTCTTTTAAAACATGTTCTAGTCTTGTTTAATCAGTTCTAAAACATGGAATCTTAGTGGGGGCCATATTGCCCCCAAGAAAAAATGGATTCTTATGGGGGCAAAAGATACCGCACAGACACACACACACACACACACACACACACACACACACACACACACACACCACATGGTATGCAATACTATTGTATTAAAATTTTATAAGGTTATGGAAGCAAAAGGGAAAAGCATTTGAAAGCTAGGTTTACAAAAAAGATAACAGATCGAAGAGCACTGGTTTAAGTGAAGCTAATGTTCTTCTGTCCTAGGGGACGGCATGGATCGGAGTGGTTGATGACGGTGGTGAGGTCGCTACCACATACAATGTCACAGCTGGCCAAGTGATCTTCTTTCCAAAAAATACGCTGCATTGGATAAAGAACATGGGCCATGATGACTGCTTCTTCTTGCTCTTCTTCTCCACACATGATGAGCTACAGACTCTAGATGTCGATGACGTGTTTTTTTCTACACCCGAAGACATTGCTTCCAGGTCACTTAAGGTATGCGATAGTTGTAAAATCACGAAGGTATGTACTACACAGGCACAGAGAATAACTGTGTTTCTAAGGTCTAGCCATTGCCACAGAGCCACAGTTTGACTGACGATGACGGGAATGATTGAGTAGCACACTCACAAGTGTATCTTGCATTCTTACTAATGGCCAAAGTTGAAAATGCATTTCTTTGGATTTTCATTTATGAAGGTCCTCCACATGAAATTATCATGAATTGGTAGAAAGATTATGATAGAATTTGTGGAAAATTGCTGCTACATATAGCCCTGAAGAATCAAAAGACCACTCATTCTTTCTGTGGGGAGAAATTTGCTGCATATGATGGAATCATATTTTCTTAATTTTCAGCTGAAGATCCTGTTTCCTGAATTAATGAAACTTTAAAACAAAATTTTAAAAATTTTTAATTTTTAATGAGATACCAAGGTGTTTTGATGCATGCATGTTTACATGATATAATATTAACCTGGCTAAACATATCTCTTTCCTCAAACATGCAACTTTTATACTGTAAACTCTTTTCTTCTGACCTTTGAAAGCACATAGTATATTGTTATTCCCTGTTGTCACCCTGCTGTATGATAACATAGTGTAACGTTTGCTCCTGGAAATTAGTACTCCAATAACTACTTTTAATCTCTCCAGGCACTTATTTATGTTACCACAGGGGAATAACTGATGTTGCTGGTTACAGAAGGTCAGACGTAGATGCTCACAATGCTAATAACAGGACTGGTGACGGTGTGTATCTAGCAGTTGGAGAAGGTTCAGTGACAAGCCTAGGAATCCGCACAGTTAGATTGTGAGGCTGCTTACTAGAGTCCCATGTTCTATTGCTCTAGAGAGGGGGAAGAAATTCTTTCTTAGGGAGAATATTGCTAAGCATGGTAAATAATGTATGCTTTTGCAGGAATTAATATTGATCACCCAAAACAATATGCATTCATAAATATCAGAAATTGTTCTGCCTGGGTCAGTGGAAGCCCAACTGTGCTAAGGCCACCAGACCCTCTGCCAATTTCTTTCCTGTCACTAAAATCTGTTAAGTGTTTCATAGCCATACATGTGATCTGTGATTGTGTTTCAGCCCGAAGGTGGAGTTAATTTCATTAGAAATTTCCAGAAACAAACAGAGGACCAGGGGATCAGCCTTCCTCCTAACTTGGCAGAATTAGTTCTGAATGCTACTTACGCACAGTCTCCTGACAGCCTTGTATGGAGATACTTCTTTGACCTTAAAGGTACGGCATATTTCATGATGGTTTTAAGTCAAGTTTTATATATTTTAGCTTAGAATACATTTTATTTTTCGTGGTGGGTGATTGCCAAGAAAAATTTGAGAGTAAAACAAAAATACCATAGTTTTCAATAAGGTAAATTGTGTGAGGAAAGTCCTCCAGTTAAGAGTGAGTGTGACAAAGGATCACAAAGAGGGGGGTGGGGATATTTTAGATCTGGGAAATGCTCCAAGACTTGACATGGATGGCAGAGGACACTCCTAACCATGTACGGATTAGAAGCCATGCTAAGCAGTTTGTACTATATCTTACCTGAAGAAAAGAGTGACTGAGGATTTTAAATAGGAGTGCTACCAAGAATTTTGCTTTTAGAAGTAAATACCAAACTTGCTGACTTTTACTGAATGATTAGAATAGGCCATATGGGAGACAAAGCAATGAGTAGAGGGGCTGTTGTAGTCTTTAAATAGGGGATGGTGGAGACCCCCACTGTGGCTGGCTGAGAAGGGAATTGTTGGGAAGCAAAGAGAGATTACAAAGACCTTGATAAGGTGCTTCTCAGCCATCCGAGTTTCCTCAGGTGAGAAGTCTTTCTTTAGCTCTGTGCCCCATTGGCTTTCTGGGGTCTAACTTCTTGAGTTCTTT
>BDUI01000248.1:53956-65885 GCA_002335545.1 Apodemus speciosus
AATACCAAAACAGGGATGTGGGAAAGTGTGAATAGGGGAATGAGGGGGAGGAGGAGAGGTAAAAAGACATATGGGACATTGGGGGGGGGTGCGGGGAAACCAGGAAAAAGGGAAATGAAATGTAAATAAAGAATATATCCAATAAAAAAAAAGAATCACATAATGGCGTCAATATAGTTTTTCTAACAGTGAAAGACAGAATGGAAACTTGATTCTAAAAAAAAAAAGAAAAGAAAAGAAATGCCATGCAAGTTAGCTACAAATTAACTTTAGGGAGTAAGTAAATTTACAAATACAAAATCCATGGGATATGAGGGTCACTTATATTTTAAAATTATTTCTAGGTTATATACAAGTCATATTTGAAATATAGTGCAGTGAAAAGTTTGAAATGTAAGGAAGAAATTTATCTGTCTTTTAGCTTATCACTAATGAAAATAACTAGAGTTTTAAACAAATTTCCACTACTACTTTATAGCTCTTCATACTGGGACTACCAACTACATTTGTGCTCTGGTAAGTTGAAACTGTCATCCACCAAGTTTTGCATACCAAAACTCATTAGCTATTCTGCCTACTAAAATCTATATACCTTATTTACATTCCTAAAGAAACTTAAAGCTTTGAGAAGTAAGTTTCCTTAGAAACTGTGCAATTAAACTTGAAATTAGCTGGTCTTCCTAAGAATAAAACTCAGGCAAATCAGCACAATGATCTCAAAACCCTATACAATTCTGTCAAAGATGACCTCTCATTCGTTTTTACAGAGTTTCTTATTTATAGCACATTGTATCTTTGTACATTTGATCTTGTGATATTTTAATAGACACATTTAAGATCAGTTCATGTTTGTAGAATTTATTGCTGAAATATATTGCAGATGATGATTTGTCAGAACGAAGAAGATAATAGATTTTTCACTTCTATATTTGCTTTGAGTTCCCCAACACAAGTGCATCTCGATCTTCTTTAGAGAATAGGGTTAGTGAAATTTCTCATCTTAGTCTGTATTTTGTGACTTACCTACTGAATTATTTACAAAAGTGATATCTGACGCAACCACATTTGCTGCAAAATATTATTTCTAGACACCACCTAAGAAATAGTCAGACTCTTCCTGTGACTACTGTAAAAATTATATTGTTGTACCCAAAATGAAATCAATCTCCCTCTCTGCCCTATAATCATCACTTGATAAGCATGTTTCAGCAAACTAGAAAGTCAAGCTGACCTTTCACTAGGCTCTGTGACTTTAAGAAAAATAGAAAAAATGTAACCAGCTTTCATTTCAACATAAAGTCCAGGCAATATAGGAAAGGCAGAAGATGCATTAATTTCAAGTAGATTATTAGTTCAGAAATGTTTGAAAATACAGGTGAAGCATTATTTCAAGTGTAACCTGCTTGGTGACTTAAAGATATGCTCACTTAAGATGTCTACCTTGGTAATTTCCTAGACAGATACCTTTGTAACTTGACTGGTCATTTTCTCTTTTATTTTATTTTATTCTATTTTATTTTATTGGTTATTTTATTTATTTTAATTTCAGATGTTATCCCCAGCCAGGCAGTGGTGGCACATGCCTTTAATCCCAGCATTTGGGAGGCAGAGGCAGATGGACTTCTGAGTTCAAGGCCAGCCTGGTCTACGAAGTGAGTTCCAGGACAGCCAGAGCTACACAGAGAAACTCTGTCTTAAAAACAAAACAATAACAACAACAACAACAACAAAAAAGAAATCAAATGTTATCCCCTGCCCAGTTAAACCCTCATATCCTCCCTCTATGCTCCCTACTTCTATAAGGGTACTCCCCCACCTATTCACCTGCTCCCACCTCAGTGTCTTAGCATTCCTCTATGCTGCATCATTGAGCCTCCACAGGACCAAGGGGCTCCCCTCCTGTTGATGCCAGATAAGACAATCCTCTACTACACATACAGCTGGAGCCATGGGTCCTTCCATCTGTAYTCTTTGGTTGGTGGTTTAGTCTCGGGGAGCTTTGGGGGGTCTGGTTAGTTGATATTGTTTTTCCTATGGGGTTGCTAACCCTTTCAGCTCCTTCAGTTCTTCCTGTGACTCCTCTATTGGGGTCTCTACACTTAGTCCAAAGGCTGGCTGTGTGTATCTACATTTGAAAAATTACTGACTAGCTGGTTTTCATAACTCCACTTTAAACAGGCAAAATAATTTTACTTGGCCATGGAAGGAGACATCATTGAATTACTGTGTAACAATGTAGAGTAATGCCAGATTTCTTATGCCTTTAATGTAGATCTTAGACCTTTCATTTATAAGAGAAATCTAAATGAAATATAGTATTAACAGGCATGATTTCTTTTCATTTGCAGCTTTCATAAGACACACTTCCTAATAGAASATGACCACATGCTATAATTTAAAATCATCTTACTGGATATTCTGCTAATGCCTTACAGTGTATTGTGAAAATTTGATAAGTCTTGACTTCCTTTTTATTTTCCAAGCATATAAGCTTATACAAGAAGCTTGTGTAATTGCAGTGTCTGATTTAAAAAATATCAAAGATATTCAAAGGTATATTCAGTTGATAAGCAATTTTTAAATAAATCCTTCCCTGTTTCACAATTTGTGTAGAAATAAACAAGCTGATCTGCCTGCATTAGAATGGAAAACTTCCTTACTCCACCTCAGGATAATAAAAACATAATTATACTCCATACAGAAGACTGTCAGATTACCAACCTCTGTAAAGTCATTGAAGTAATACAAAGGAAATAAGTATGGGTTCACACAAATCTTCACACCAGTTATTTCCAGGAAACTATGAGCTTTGGCTCTGGCAGTAGGAGTAGCCAAAGAAAAGAGAAAAAGACAAAAGAACCTTCCCTGGGTAGATACCCATACAAGCCTGATTTTTCTATCACAGGCAGTTTGTTTCATGCATTCTCAATCTTCAGAAATTGCTGAAGCACCTCACTGAATAGTTCTTATAATAGTCAAAGTGAAATTTAATATAAAATGATAAGAAGACATATGTAATACAAACCCACAGTTCATAACATTTCTCTACAAGGCTACCCCAGAGATCCCTTTGTATGTACACTGTGTTTCTACTCCTTCTTTGTCTCCACTGGTACTTTTCAACAAGAATGATTAAGAATGCCTACAGGACTACTGAGTGTTCCAACCTTTGCCTTCAACCCATTTATGGACAGAGCCAGCACTTATGGACATTTACCAAACCAAGAACACTGGTTTCAGAACTTACTGCTTCCTTGTTTGATTCAGTTAGAATCTGGTTTTCTTCAGGATTGCTTAACAGGTCCACCAAGTCACAGGCAGAATGCCAACTTCTCCCTTTGTGTCTTGGCTTCTATTCCACTCCCTAAGCCTGGGATAATGATAGAGAGTAGTTGTAAATACTTGCTTCATTTTTTTAAAAAGAAACTAAAAATTGTAATTAAAACCATGCTTTCTATTTACTTATTAATTATGAATCACAGCAACAGGTTGACAGTGACTATAAATCTAAATAATCAAATGGTAAAAATGTCATATGAATGCTGACTTGCAATATATTTGTGGGTTTAGATCACTTCAAATAGTAACCAAAAACTATATAAGGGCACACTCCATGAGAAAAGTTCTTGGAAGAAGATAATTTGCGAGACTTAGTCTCTTCCTGAAGCATCATGATGAGAATTACAGATTAAAAAGAACACAGATATAAGTGAAATTTATTTGGCCCCATTTCAACAAGTTTTCTTTTTCTCCTAACAGACTGTCTTTTAAATTGGAAGTAAAAGACCTAAAAATTTAACCAAAATCAAGCTTCTGAGCAAAGTCTACTTAACTTAAATGTTACATATTTGGCTTTGAGCCAAAAACATCAACTTTTATTTGATTTTTTATTGTTTAGGACTTTCATATACACTACATAATGTGATTTGATCAAATCCATCCCCTAACCCCTCWGTCTTAGTTAGATTTTCCATTGCTAAAAAGAGACACCATGACCAAGGAATCTTATATAGAAAAGATCATTATCATCACGACAGGAAGCCAAGTAGCATGCATGTAGACATGCTGGAGAAAGTTTACTTCTTGATTCAAAGTCAACCAGGAAGGAACTCTCTTTTACATTGGATGAAGCCTGAGCATTGGGGCCTGAAAGCCCACCTCCACAGTGACACACGTTCTCCAACAAGGCCAAATCTACTCCAACAATGCCACAGGCTCCTACCCAATTCTTTCCCTATCCCACTACCACTTTTCCCTCATAACCTCATGGAATTCTTCTCTTTTTTTCTTAATTTGTTGTAATATACTGAATCCAGCTAGTGTTCCTGTACATGCATTAGAGTAGGACCATCTACTGGAGCACAGGTATCCTCTCTGAAGATGTATCACTTAAGAGATGCATCTTTACTCCTACAGCAACCATCAGTTGCTAATAGCTCACCAGCTAGGTGTGGGACTTCATGAGCCTTCCCTGATCCATGATGAGACTTTGCTGACTTAATCTTGTGTAGATCTTGTCTATTCAGTTTTTGCTGCTGTGAGTTCATGTGTTCCAGGGCCCTGTCATATTCTCAAATATTGTTTCCATACAAATATCTATTACCTSTCATTCTTACAGTATTTCTCTGTCTTTGTCCTGGATTATCCTGAGTCTTTCAGCAGTGTGATATAGGTATCCAAATTAGAGCTAAGCATTCCACAGTATCTTATTTTCTGAACACTGATCAGTTGTGAGTCTCTGTTAATACAGCTTATGTCAAAAGAAGCAYCCTTGATAAATGTTGACAGGTGTCTTAATATACATGTTTAAATATGAGAATTAAGGAGCAGTCTATTATTATTTTCACGGCAGAATACTATTTTGTTCTTCACTGGGGCCTATGATATAACTATCCATGTGTTTTAAGCCTAGTTACTGGTGCCAGATTACCTTCTTTTGCAGCAGGCTTTGAATCCAACCAAGAAGTGGTTAGATAGTGTCATAACATCCATACCACTATTACAAAGGGGAAATGTGGAATCCAACAGAACAACAGCTTCAGAATAAGTAACCCAAACCTATCGCTGAGCTTTTTGTGATAGCTTATGATACTGGGGACAAACAGTGCCCTCCCATTAGTGTAACTTCATTTAAACTATTTTATATGTGTGTATGTATGTATGTCTGTATTGTAGTAAGTCACTACAGGAGATTTCCATAGGACTTTTTCAAAGGTCTGCAGTGTTAGCTATTATTCCCCACATTTCCTTCCCAACCATGTTCTGCCATTTCACTCCCCAATTTAATCCTTTCTATTCCATCATTCCCCTTTCCTCTTGGCACACAACTCACATCCTTACATTTTTTTAACCTCACACTAGCATCCAGCTTTTTATGGGTACTACAATTTAGGCCAACATATCTAAAGATTTAAGATAATATTCAAATATGGGAAAGATTATGCTTCATTTTTCTCACTGGATCTTGGTTACCTCCCTCACAATAATTATTTCCAGTTCCATCCATGTTTCTGCCAATTTATATATACTTTTATGTTTCTTTATAATTAAATAGTTCTTCATTTTGTATAAACACCTTATAGTCACTGTTTGTCCATCAGTTGGTGGATATTGTGAAAAGAATAAAAATGCATATGAATGAACAATTTTCTCTGTATTAGGATATAGAGTCCTTTGGAAACATGTCCAGGATGTTGCAGCTGGATTATATGATGTAACTATTTCTAGCTTTTTGAGGAAACTCCACACTGTTTTACATAGTGGCTACTTCAGTTTCAACATTCACCAGTGGTGAATAAGTGCTCTCCACTTTCCACACATGCATATCAACATTTGATATCATTTGTTTTTATACTAGCCAACTAAAAGTAGTTTTAATTTGCATTTCCCAAACMGGTAAGAATACTGAACACTGTCTTAAAAAATATTTCCCAGCCATATATACTCTTTTGAGAACTCTCTTTTTTATTTCCATGCCTCAGGTGTATTTAATGTATGTATCTGTGTTATTTATTTTGTTATTTGCTTTGTTGTTAAATTTTTGGAGTCCCTTGCATATTCTAGACACATAATCTCTACCACAGGATCTAGCATTATCCTTTGTGACAATTCCTTTATTCTGATCCTACTATCATTCAATTAACTAAAGAGAAAAGAGAAGTCAAGAGAATTACCTGAGGAATTAAGCAATGTGTTATTATACTAGCAGCTAGGAGCTTGTCAGTACAAAAGAATTTGTGTCTGGTGTGATAATATAGTCTAATGTTGGAAAAATTGCTGTTTTAAATTTTGCATTCTGTAGGGCCTTGTTTTAAACAAAAATATTTTTACTTCTCCTGAAGTTGTTAGTTAAAAATATCAAAGAATCCTTCATCAAAAGTACTTCTATACAGCTAAAGAGAAAATAGATTGAGGGAAGAAAATGCCCAAAGAATATGAGCCTATCATTGTCATACATTTGACAGTGGCTTAATATCCAAAATATACAAAGAATTCAAAAAACAAATAGTAAAGAAAACAACTCAATTTTTAAAATGGGATAAGGAACTAAACAATAGTTCTTTTTTTTTTTTTTTCTATATTCTTTGCTTACATCCCAAATGATTTTCCCTTTCCCGGTTCCCCCACCCCTAATTCCCATAAGCCCTCTTCCCTCCACCAGTTCCTCAATCAACCCCCTCCCACTCCTCTGTCCTAGGATCCCCTACAATGCTGCATCAAGTTTTTCCCAGACCCGGGCCCTCTCCTTCCTTCTTCTTGGGAATGATATGATATGTGGGTTGTGTTTTGGGTATTCTGAGCTTCTGGGCTAATA
This sequence comes from Apodemus speciosus, assembly GCA_002335545.1. NCBI lineage: Eukaryota > Metazoa > Chordata > Mammalia > Rodentia > Muridae > Apodemus > Apodemus speciosus. Next base: position 60,771 of record BDUI01000248.1, read on the forward strand.
TCTACTTATCAGTGACTGCATTCCATTTGTGCTCTTTTGTGAATGAGTTACCTCACTTAGTATGATATTTTCTCGTTCCAACCATTTGCCTAAGAATTTCATGATTTCATTGTTTTTAATTGCTGAGTAGTATTCCATTGTGTAAATATACCACATTTTCTGTATCCATTCCTCCATTGAAGGACATGTGGGTTCTTTCCAGTTTCTGGCTATTATAAATAAGAATGTTATGAACATAGTGGAGCATGTGTCCTTAATGCATGCTGGGGAATCGTCTGGGTATATGCCCAGGAGTGGTATAGCAGGGTCCACTGGAAGTGTTGTGCCCAGTTTTCAGAGGAACTCCCAGACTGATTTCCAGAGTGCTTGTACCAGCTTGCAATCCCACCAACAGTGGAGGAGTGTTCCTCTTTCTCCACATCCTTGCCAACACATGCTGTCTCCTGAGTTTGTAATCTTAGCCATTCTGACTGGTATGAGGTGAAATCTCAGGGTTGTTTTGATTTGCATTTCTATAATGACTAATGATGATGAACATTTTTTAAGGTGGCACACGCCTGTAATTCCAGCACTCTGGGAGGCAGAGACAGGCGGATTTCTGAGTTCGAGGCCAGCCTGGTCTACAGAGTGAGTTCCAGGACTGCCAGGGCTATACAGAGAAATCCTGTCTCAAAAAAACCAAATCCAAAAAAAAAAGAAGTTTAAAAATGAAAACATTCTCTATGTGAGTTCGTGTGTGTGTTTGTGTGTGTGTGTGTGTGTGTGTGTGTGTGTGTGTACACTTTAGTGGTTACTATTACAATGTCTACCAGGATTTTAATTGTCTTATTTCTCTTAGGACTTTAATTATTTTATTTTCCTAACACATCACCTCTAAACAGAGTTGGGATAAAACRTTTTTAAAAACTACAACTGGCTAGGTTTGGCTATCATACCCCAATATGCAAATAAGACAGATAAGTAATAGTGAAAAGCACAGAGAAGAGCTTTTTTCTATTTGGTAAAACTGGGCAGAATAAATAAGGTATTCAATAACCTCCTGCCTATCTTCAGCCTGCTGGCACGAGCTTTAAGTTTAAATGGAGGAAGAACTGGGGCAAAGAGAATGAAGTAAACATAATTAAGATGATCAATAAATGTGTGGTCTCAGTGATTGTTGTCTCAGATCTGGTTCTGTAAGGTGGTCAAAGAACTCTCCATGTGATTATCATCTCTTGTTATTTCTATGATAAACCTAATTCCTGCAAGAAGATTACTTCTACTACGTAGTAAAGCCTCACCTTAGTGTTTAATTGTTGTCACTGGGAATAGAAATGCATCATGAAAGCACAATCTTCAGAATAACAACAGTTTATTCTTTCCATCTCTAGGGTTGATTTTATGCAATAGAGTCTTGAATTATTGGACTTTCATGAAGAAAGCATTTCCCACATCWTAAATTTCCAAAATATTGCTATCAGACACCTATGGTCTTCTTTCTCACTTCATTTTTGCTTGTTTGAACTTTTCTGATATTCATTTCATTCCCTGACCAGATTGCTTTGCTTTACTGGTGAAATAAGATTTTCATTATAGTTTTTGGATACAAGCATTTACCATAAAACCAAATTAGGAGGTGCATCACATATCCAAACAAATATGACTTCCTCAAGTTTCTCTCAGCTTCTGCATAAGACTAAGTTTTGGATTTTCTATTTGCAAGTATTCAGTACATGTTGGCTATGATGGGAATATTAGTGCATGTGGACTATCCATACTATGTATGGCCTTATTGTCCAAAGTTCTTTATATAGAACATGCTCATCTTATGATTCCAGACTGAGCTCTAATTTGAGCTCATTGGCTTCAGTTCATCTGTTTACTGCATCTGCTGAGTTCAATAGCACCAGTTTATCTGTTTATTGCAACTCCTGACTGTTTGTCATGATTATCTTCTCATAAAGTTTGTAACTTATTAGTCTGGGCTTGGATTTAGCTTGGTTTTTAAAATTGTATTGGACTCCAAATGCCCTAGGTTATGAAACAAAGGTTGGACCATGCCTTAGCTGATCATCTGAGAGATCTCAGTCATTTTTGGACTAAATTTTAACGTTGATTTCTCCAATCATGTTGACTGCACAAACCACATAGTACAAATTTAGACCCTACTACCAACAAATGATTCAGCTCTACTGTTCTAATTCTCAGAAAGGTTGCTTTCCCCATTGCCAGTCTCAGATAAATGATAAATTCTCTTATGATGTTGCTGTTGTTTGGGTTTTTTTTTTTTTTTAATAAGAGGCTTTGAAATCCTTAGGGATTGATTTATTGAAGACTCAAGATTTTGTTCATATTCTTTCTCAGTGTAAGAAACAATTAAATAGATATGGTTCTTCATGGGTTCTAACCTCAAGTCTAAACAGAAAAATGTATAACACTGCATTTTAGGTGGGATACAATATCCATTTAGATGACAACAGCATTGTTTGAGAACTCATGGGTGAAATAGTACAAAGAACATTACTAACATACACATTTATTTTCTTTTCCTTTATCTATTTAGAAATATGATTTTTAGCTGAAAAGATATATGTATTCATAACAAAGCAATAGCTATGAAACAAGAGGATATTGAGCCACAGTTTGGAAGCTACTCTTTTGTGGTCCTGTAAAGAGTAGGAGGCTAGCAAAGGCAGTGTTTTTGAATTATGCATTATGGTACCTTCTGTATTTGCAGTTCATTTCCTGAAAATTCACTTGTAAGCTTCAAATCCATGCTCATTCATAGGTAAGTACAGGGAGGGGGGTAATTCTTACTTTCCCATTGAGTACATGGTTGAACAAAGTATGCCTTTTTGCTTGGAACACTAAAAGAAACTGCTCTTTGGGGAGTCTAGTTCACCTTACTTTTTTCTTTCTGTCTTTTTTTTTTTAATATGAGTATCTTGTTGATGATTTCACTGTTAGAAATGGCTCTAAGCTTATATTAAAGTGTTAGCATTTTCAGAGTTTCTAAGGGCAGAACACTGTAATAAGTCTTGAGAAAAACAGATGCAGCTGTTAAGGCAGACAGACAGTACCCAAATTAACAAAATCAGAAATAAAATCAGAAATAAAGTAGCAGACAAGGAAGAAATTAAAAAATCATTTATGTATTCCACAAAATTGTAAATTCTAAATGAAATGGTTGATTTTCTAGACAGATGTCACTTACCAAAATTAAATCAAGATTAGGTAAACTATCTAAGTAGTCCTATAAGCCTTAAGGAAATGCAAGCAGTCATTAAAAGTCTTAAAACCAAGAAGAAGAAAAAAGCTCAGGGCCAAATGGTTTTAGTACAGAATTCTACCACACTTTAGACCCAAAGGGAATATTGCCAAACTCATTTTATAAGGCCATATTCATGCTAACACCTAAACGACCCAACAAAGACCCAACAAAGAAAGAGAAGTTTAGACCAATTTCCCTTATGAACATTGATGCAAAAATACTCAATAAAATATTCAGAAACCAAATCCAAGAACACATCAAAGACATTATCCACCATGATCAAGTAGGTTTTATCCCAGGAATACAGGGGTGGTTTAATATATGAAAATCCATCAACATAATCTACCATATGAACAAACTGGAAAAAAAGGTGAGGAAAGAAAGGAGAAAGAAGGTAAGTAGGTGGGTACATGTGTAGGTGAATAGGTGGGTAGGTAGGTGAGTGGGAGGGTAGGTGGGTGGGTAGGTGGGTAGGTGAGTAGGTAAGTGGGTAGGTGGGTAGGTGGGTAGGTAGGTGGGTAGGAAGGTGGATAGGTAGATAATAAAAGAAGTAGAAATAAAGAAAAATAAAAATATGTTGAAGAATTATAAAAGGACTACCAATAAATAGACAGTACTGTTAAGCAAAATGTAGAAGGAATTTAGAGACATATTTTCTGAGGTCAGGAAACTATGAACATTTCAACTAGTGCTCCTGGGAATGCATTTTCGGTGGGTGATAAAACATGAAAGATATTAATAAAACATGAGGGAGGTAGGTTGTGCAAACCAGACAGCTACAGAAGAATACTCAAAATATGTGTTATTTTACAGAAGGTTCACTTGGAAGAGCTGATATTTAACACTAAAAAACTGATATGCATTGTAAAAATGTTGGCAAGTAAGTCTATGCAAATAGTTTGAGTTGCCTTTGGCTTTAAATCACTCACAGACTTTGAAATGAATTGTTAATTAGATGTGTACCTACAAATGCACAATAAGCAAGTTTATGTTTCATCAGCKAACTAGTCTGTATTCAATGACTTACTGAATGATATTTCTACTAGGCACATAGACCCCTTATATGCTGGTTTGATGTTTTCAGAATCCCTTTGAAATAAAACTGAGAATGTTAGTATAGATCTATAACCTGAGTTGTCATAACTGAAGAATAGAAGACATTCTTGCCTTTAAAATTCAAATACATATAATATATTTGAATGTGAAAATCAAACCTTAAATTTGGAAAGGTGGCACCTATGACTATTAGAAAACTGGAGATAACACATCCAATAGTTAGAATGAGTCTATTTTCTGAGAGAAACTAGTTATCTGTCGCATATTTTATCTAGTACCATGTTTTCTAGTGACTATCATTCCTACATTATCATTTATTTCGTGAACAACTGAAACAATTATATATTAGTGTTTTATTCATTTGGCAATCAAAACAAATGCAAAGTTCATCACATGACTGGCTGCTTTTGATGACTTCTGATGAAAGCAGGACCCATGGGCCTCATTTTAGTATCATTGAGGCACATGATAGCATGCAGTACACAGTGAATGATTTTTTTTTTTGGGTGGGGGGTGTAGAAGTTTTCTTTTTTTGTATTTTTTATTGGATATATTCTTTATTTACATTTCATTTCCCTTTTCATGGTTTCCTTGCCCCCCAAATGTCCCATATGTTTTTCCCTCCCCCTGTTCCCCTATTCACACCTTCCCACTTCCCTGTTCGGGTATTCCCCTACACTGCTGCATTGGGCCTTTCCAGAACCTGGGTCCACTCTTTCCTTCTTGTCAGACATCATTTGGTAGGTGGATTGTGTCTTTGGTGTTCCAAGATTCTAGGTTAATATCCACTTATCAGTGAGTGCATACCA
>BDUI01000248.1:76803-91817 GCA_002335545.1 Apodemus speciosus
CAACTCTGCAGGGGCCTCAAAACTGTTGCCATACTTCTTTGTGTCACTATGCCAGGAAGGGCTTCTTTAATCTTGTTTTGCAACTTGGGAGATTCCAACAGCTGGCTGCTTTATAAACCTGTTTTACGTGCAGCTGGGAGAAATGAGGAAGAGATGGAGATCAGAACCTGCCTGCCTTGTTTTGAAGTATTCCCTGCAATTTCCCCTGAGCCAGATCTGATTTTGAATCTGAGAATGTTTCAAACCTGATCTTTGATATCTGGTAGGTGTCTATGCCTTTGTGAATATTTTCAGTTTCTGCAAGGCATGTTTTATACGCTTTTTGGTAAGGTGAGACCATGCCCCATTTGTAAGTTTAGAAAAGTCATATGCATAACTTCAAGCTAGTATTAATGACAGGTTCTATTAAGCAAATATCTACCTTAGTAGACCTAAGTAACTGCTTGAAACATACATACTTAAATCTAGAACGTTCTCCCAGAAACCTCTTCTGCCAAAAAACAAGCCATCTGCAAGCCAGGACTCAAGCAAGACTCCTATCAAGCTCCATTCTCTGCTCTCCAGAATGACAGCCACATAACATTTTCAGAATGCAAATCAGATCTCATCCTTCCCTAAAGACTTCTCTGCCTGATATAAGAAACTCTGGCTTCACTTCAGAGCCAACAGGTCAATTTGCTCTCTTCTCCAACCCCATCCTGACATCTTCATCTGTCTATCTCTTGCAGCAAGATCTTGTTTCTAGGATAAGTCAACTTAACTTTCCTCCTGTCCACCTGTCCACTGCCTCTTTCCTGCCTCTGTGATAGCTTCGAAGTCTGGTTTTTCACCATGTCTTTTGAGGTTTCACCCAAACCTCACCTATTCCAAGACAGTTCACTATACAGAATAGTACTCCTCCTCCAAAATGCCAATGTCCATGTCTCTCCTTTCTCCAGATTTATTCATTGGATTTTCTTCACCTTATGCTACATTTTGAGTACATTTATAATCTCTGGCCCTATAAGACAAGTTCTGTAAAGACAATAATATTTTCCATGTAAATCATTGTATCCTCAGCATCTAACATAATTTATTACCTTATTCATTAAACAAATAAATGTAAAATGAATTTTAAACATATACTCAGCATAACCATTGACAATACTAAACAAATATCAATGCCCTTCATATTCTTTTTAAAATTTTTATTGAAAATAGGTTTTTATACAGTATATTCTGATTATGGTTTACCTTCCCTAGCTCCTTCCAGATCATTCCCTCCTTCCAACCCACCCAAATCCACACTCTTTCCTGTTCTCTCTATCATTAGAAAACAAATAGGTATCTAGAAATAAAGTAAAATGTAAAACCAGAATAGAACAAAACAAACAACAAAAAGGAGCCACAGCAAAGAACATAAGTAATGCATATAGACAGACAAACAGACACACACACACACACACACACACACACACACACACATTTGCATACATTAAGTCCTATAAAAGCAGAAAATAATAGCCAAAAAACCTGTCATGTTCAAAAAAAGTCCAATATGAGACAAAAAGAAATCAAAAATTTATGAGTCATTTGTGTTGGCCATCTACTGCTGGATGTGGAGTTTGCCTTTAAGTATAATTTGTACACTCAATGAGACTCTTTTAGAAAAAAAAACTATTTTTTTATTTGTCAGTAGTTATCAATTAGAGATAGCTTCTGGTTTAGTGATGGGAGCATGGATCTGTTTCCTTTTTCTAAGTTAGGACTCCATCTGCACAACCACCTGTGCAGGCCCTGTGCATGTTGTCCTGATCTCTGGGAGTTCATATGAGCATCAATCCTGTTGTATCAAGAAGGCCTTGATTCCTTGGTGCACTACATCTTCTCTGGCTCATACTTTTCTGCCTCCTCTTCCACAGAGTTCCCTGAGCCCTGAGGGGAGAGATTTGATGCAGATACCCCATATAGAATGGTTTGTGCTAGGATCTCTCACTCTGCACATTGTTCAGTTGTGGGTTCCTGTGTTTGCGCCTATCAATTTAAAGCATGAAGTTAAACTTTGTTTTTAAAATTATATCTAATTATTTTGAGGTAAATGACATGAATCATGTATTCTGGCCATTAATATTTCTGGATTTTTTTTCTAGAATACATGATTCAGGTATTCTGTATGATTGGTTTCTTCTAGGAAGCACAGCACTTGTCCTGATAAGTAGAGTCCCTCCACTCCTCTTTCAGAATAGCTGTGAGTCCCTCAACACCTCCTTCAATATAGAGAGCATAGCTCACTAAAGGTGATGCTATGTGGGTCTCTCTGCCTGTACATCAGTTTTACACAAATTCACCAATAGCCACTGTGGATGAGCTGCTAGTAAAAGAGGCAAGGAATCTGGTGAGTCCTAGAACAAAAGTTGGCATCACAGTACCTTCTAATCTTCCAGGAATAGGTTTGCCTTTGTAGCTTGTGTATACTTAGCAACCAATCCAGAATATCCAGAGGTACTGTCCTTGAAAGGAAGTGCAGAATCTGGGCTCTGGCTCAGTTTTGATCCTTGAAGCCAAAGATCTGCATTTCGTCTTCCTGGATATCACATAAAGTCTTTCTGAAAAATCTTTCACTCACATGAAGACAAAAGAGAATTAATTTAATAGCACTGCCTGATCCTACTTGGAGGGATAAGTAGCTGCCAATATCTGTATCACATGTCTCTAACCACAGCACTCATCATGGTACCATTGTGTGGGAAATCGTCCTCAATAAAATGTGGGGCATGTCGATCATGCCACCAGAGGAAATGGCATAGAACTGATGAGAAGTTATGAAGGGGAGCATGCTTAAACCCCAGAAATCTAAAATGTGAGACCAGCAGGATTAGGGTTAACTTGCTCCCTATTTCCATGTTGGTCTCAGAGCACCTAAACCAGAGATCCTCAACAAGATAGTCAAAGTCATTCAGTCATGTAACTCAACATGTGGAATACCTCTCCATGCTAATGAGGCATCTCAGTAGCCTTAGCTTTCAGCCTTTCCCTCCCTGGATATTCTTATGCCCTCACCCCAAAAACTATATAACCCTTGTTTCACCTGAAATAAAGTGAATGCATTCAAACCCATCCCCAGTAAAGAAATATGAACAAGCTAAGATCATCTCAGAAGCTGGTTTATTAAAGATCATTGGAGAAGACCCACCCTTCCTGCACTCCCTCCTTGCTTCTAAGGGACTATACTTCAGCCACTCCTAGCCCGGCTCCCCAGAAGGAAGAAGCAGACCGCAGACCCCTGCCCATTCTTGAACTATTCCACCCTGTCCTCTCCAAACCAGTGTACTGGAGATACCTGGACACCCTGAGAGGAGAGGTTTAACCCAGTCCCACAAGCAATAACTGCTTTCCATGGTCATTAGACTAAAAGGTCCATTGCAAGACCCAACTTTTCTTAACATTACGAACCTTCCAATGTTTACACTCTAGAACACAAATGTTTTAAGTTTCTAAATCTCTAAATTACTGCATCAGTATTTCTCATTATTACTGAATATAACTCACAATTTCCAAGACGTTTAGAATTACATTAGTCAGCATTATGTTACTGAGTGCAAAACTTGATACATGCTATTTGTAAGAGGGTTATTTAGCTCACACTTTGTGGGTGATAAAGTCCAAGCAGCTTATCACAGCCACTCTAGTAAAAGCTCGTGGCTGCATTATTTCATGGGCAAGCATCAATGGGAGGTATGGGTATGTGTGTGTGAATCAGAGCAAGTAAACAAGTACACTTTGAACTAGAGCAGGAGGAAGAAGCCAGGATTGCCTTTATTACTCTGACTCTATGAGAATTCAGGGAACCACACAGGAGCTACCTCATGCCTCCAGTGACCTTAGGACCTCCTATTAGGCTCTGACTCCTAAAGGTTTTACCTCCTCCCAGTAGGACAACCTTGAGAACCAAATTATTAACACATGACACCTTAAGTGACAAAAATTAGGTTTTGTTCAAACCATAGCAAATATTGCTTCACATTTTAATTTCTCTAAAATTGAAAAGTATCCTACAACTGATATAATACTATGAATTAAATGATAGGATTCTTATTTCCTTACATATCCATATGGAATAAAATATKCATGCATGTTATAACTAATAAAGTTTCACATTCAGAGATTCTATTATACCATTTTCCATAAAACCATTGAACTTTTGTTCAAGTTCAGCCTTCCTGTCTAACTATTGTTCAAATGATTTAATATTTGGCCCTAAAACAAAAACTGAATTTCTCCAGCAGTTATATCAAGGGAGGTTAGCTATTGAAGGTTCTTTGTGGAGTTGATAATGTCTGCTTGAAATGTGTGAACAATTACACCAATGTGATTGTTGGAGCTAAATATTCCTTTGCTAGCTGGGAAAGAATTAGTAACCTAATGATAATATTTCCCTTTAAAACTGAGAGATTTTTAATATAAATAATCCCTTGAATGTTTTACAGACTCTTTAGATTAAAATTGCATCTGTGTCTAATACACTCTATTTACCTTCAGTGGAGAACCTGTTGGTTATTTAGAATAACCAAAAGCAACAATAAGTAAAAACAAATATATATTAAGGATTCCTGCTGAACAATGTAAAACTTAAAACTAAGAACAAAATGTGTTTGTTATTGAAACATGGCCAGTACATTGTAAATCTTCACTGTCTTCAGGTTTTTGCAAAGACTGTAATGGTACAATCTTTGCAAAAACTAAAAAAGACCCCTTTTTTTCTTTAGTTTTTTAGTTTGCTAGGGCTTCTTACCATTCACTACTGATTATCTTCATGTGGCTTTCTTCTGGGTAGCCTTCTTCAATATCCTCTAACTGGCCCATAATCCTCAGTTATACAAACTGTCACAATTGTGTGAAGTAATATATATATCTCCCTCAAGACTTTGTGCTTCTGAAAGATGATGCAGCATTACACATCAAGGGTCTATTGAATAGAACTTGTACTTTGAATGAGAAATGTCTTCTATAGGCTAGGTATGTGAATACTTGGTTCCCTGTCAATAGCATTGTTTGCATGGTGGTTATGGAACCTTCGCTACATACTTGCTGGGGAGAGTGGCACACTGGCGCAGATTCTGAGAACTTATAGTCTCATCTCACTTCCAGCTCACTTTGTCTGGTTCCTTTGAGTGAAATGAAATGTGATCAAACAGCTTCCTGTTCCTATTGCCATGCCTCCCATTATAATGAGCTTGCATCTCTTCAGTAAGCCAGTACAAATGCTTTCTTTCATCTATAAGTTAATTTTGGTCACAGTATTTTATCACAGCAAAAAAGAACAAATGATACAGACTTTGTGTCTAACCATCTGGTCTGAGTTGAAACAAATCCACAACTCACTTCTTTAGTACTCTCATCTTTCTGAAGTTATATTCACATAGGCAAAATCTGGAAGGCAGATTCCCCCCATTATTTATCAAGATTTGGTTGTCTCTTTGCCTATAGCTTCTCTGGCACATTCTTCTATATTCACAAGGACTTGCTACAACACAGACAAAACACCATAAACTGTGCATAACAGAAATACAAGTTCCTAGATTAAAACCAATGGGAGAAACCAGCAAGCATCACCACACCCAAGAATCAAAGAAACACCCACTAAACTAATCTACTCTACTTTTAGAGATTAATTTATCATCTGTTGGTTGTTTTGGATTTTTTTTTTTTGATCTATTTATTTATTTTATGTGAATACACTCTCACTGTCTTCAGACACACCAGAAAGGGGCATGAGATCCCATTATAGACGGTCGTGAGTAATCATGTGGATGCTGGGAATTGAACATAGGACCTCTGGAAGAACATTCATTGCTCTTAAATTTTAAACCATCTCTTCAGCCTTATCATTTGATTTTAATATTTTTTCTTTAAGTACTCATGACTTCAATAATTAACCAATTCCTTATTGTATATTAATAATACTAATAAACTAAAGAAAGACATACAGGTCTATCTTTCATACTGAATAACTAACACACTAGTATCCTTTGTTGTGGTTCTGTCTTAAACCAAAACAGCCATGTTATGAAAAAACAATATCACAGTGTCTGAACCTAGTTTAGCTCTGTAGAATGTGACCTTTCTAGTGACAGCTTTTTCTCTATTAGTTTCAGTTTCTATTAAGGGATGGTCTTCGTGCTCTATTGAGGTTGCAATTGGTGTTTGTGCAATGATGGAAATCAGTGTAACAAAAGCTTGGTACAGATGCACTTTTTGGACAATATATAGAGTTTTTTTTCCTGAGATTTCCTAACCTGTACAATCATGACTAATTGGCTGAGAGTCACAAGATAATTCCATTTGCCATATATGCAGTTCATGCCATGCTTTCAACAATCTTCACTTGTCCCTGATCTCAGCAATTTTAAGTTAAATTTTAAATCTGTATGTGTAGATGTGTACCCAGAGTAGAGCAAGAACAACATATTTAGTATCAAAGACTAAACATGAAAACTTAATACCTGCTTTTTAAGAGATATCATTCATTTCTGCCCTGGCCTGCAGGCTGAACTTCTCCATAAAGGCTGGGTTTTTCCCAAGAACTAAGAAACAAACTGATGTAATGTTCATTTTCAATTCAAACTTGGCATTGAAAAGATAACAAAGTAAATTCCAGTTTCTGCCAAAGCTAATAAAAACATGAGTTATGCCAAATACCCCTAAAATATATTGGGCAGCTCATAAGCACACTCATTTAGTACTATGTTAAAAACATAGAGCATATTTCTGCTCCTAATACTCAAGAAAACTATCAACATGAAGTCCAGAAGACCCTACTACATGGAGTATACCCCAATCAAGCTGGACAGTACAACACTCACTTGTTTTGGTCCTGGTTTGTAGATGAAACTGTAACTATCTTCATTTTAGTATAGTCCACCCAACAGAGAGACACTTTCAAAACCATCCTTATTCTCAAGTGTTTCCTACAAGTCAATAGTGTGCCTTAAGATAATTTTAACTAATTTCTTTTGCATAACATTCTCCCATCATCAAAATAAGTTCAAATAAAACTCATGAGGAATAAATATTAAAATGATCCCTTTTTAATATTTTCTGCCTTAGAAAGAAGAGATGTTTAAGAATCTAGAGGGAGAAAAAGGTAAACTTTGGGGAGATTCTTTTTTACTAATTGGCTAGAACACAACTGTGATTTTAGAAACAGTGTTTAGGATCTCCCAGCCCATTAAATAAAGAGGTAGCAGACATACTAGTGAATCCATTTAGGGAATAGGCACTAGACACGTAGAAGGAAAGGACACATTTCCTAAAATGAAGATGGAGCTAAAGTCACAGACATGGTTTGAAAATCAAACCATCTATCACAGGAACAGCTATGGTTAGGGTTTGAACTTTGGTTATGATTCCTACCATGGAGCCTCAGTTTGGATATCAGTTACAAAGATTAAGTTTATGACTAAGCCAGCTCAGTCAGTCAATAGGTTCTCTGGGGAGGGAGAGAGGATTAAAAAGAAAAGGACAATTAGACAACCCTGGAGCATGACCCCAGTCAGTTCTGAGGGTGAGGTGGATTTATTTTTTTCACAGTCTGCTTTTATACCATTTTAACTGCACACAGACATAAAGATCAGTTCTAGGTTAAGACAATAAACACAAATAGTCAAGGAACAAGCAAGACAATAAAAGTATAGCAATCACTGTTTCTAGGGGCTTATCAGGATGACCAAGATATCTGAGCCTACTTCCCTGTCCTAGTTCAAGGTCAAACTCTTGCTTGAAGCCTACTTCTTTGTTCTACCTCAAATCAAATTCCTGCCTGAGCTTATTTCCATGTCCTGGCCCAAAGTCAAATTCTTGCCAAGTTTCTAAAYAGGGTCCTGGTCCCAAAAGCTCTCCACATGTTTATACCTATGTGTGAAGTTAGTAAGCAGTGGTCTACCTTTTGGTTTTTATTTGTTTCTTTTGTTTGTGACAGTCTCAAGAACCTTTTATGCTTAGAAGTAGCAATTAGCCTGAGGTTATGTACATTCCTGATAAGTTAGGGAACAAAGGCAGGTACTCATCCTAGAGAACAACAATTGACAAGTACTTTGATCAGTATGGTACTTTAAGGTAAATTAGCAGAAGGCCCTGCTATGACATTTGAGCATCAGCCTATTTAAAATTGTTTCCTTGTCAATCAGACTGAGGAGGGAAGAGCACACCAATTGGTTGGTAACCAAGCACCAAATGATCAGTCAACCTTAGAAACATCTATACTACTAATATTATACAGATTGAACCTATATATTGAGCTTATATTTAGGAAACGATCTGAATATACATGCAAGTAAGAACAGTTAATAAAAACAGAGACTATGAATTTGAGAGGAAGCAGGAGAAGTATATGATAGGGTTTGGAGGGTAAGGGAGGGAAGTGGCAAAGAAATGATGTAATTATGTTACAATATCAAAACTAAAAAAAAAAAAAGTACTTCTTAAAACCTGGAACTGTAGCTCAGTGGTTAAGTGCCTGGCAAGGAGACACGGGGCCTTGGTTTCAATCCCCAGTATGGTCAGAAAAAAATTAAAATTAAAATAAAATGTTTTCTACATTAATAAATTCAAATGTGGCATCACTGGATGAGAGGAATAAACTCAAGAGGCAGGTGAATGATTCAAGGAACAAAGAGTCCAGCATCCATTAGGCCAAGAGGGTATGAGAAACCTACAATTCTCATGCTTGCTTTCGCTGATAGGCACCTGGATTGAGGTGGTTAGAGTTCTGCCCAATATTTCTCTGTTGTCATTGTTCATTCCAAATCAATACCTTAAGGAAAGAGGAAAAAGTCAATCTCAATCTCTTGTCTTACTTGGAGAATCCAGGCCTAATGTTGTAGCAATAATCAAAGACTACAGAGCACATAAAAGAGGAACCACCCTAGCATTTCTAGGCCTGAGCACTGAGTCTGTGCTTCACCTTTCCTTCTATCATGAGCCAGGTATGAACCCAGGATAGAAGTTTTGGATGTATGACATGAATGTAAGAGGACAGCTCACAGAAAGTTATCATTATCAGGTCCAGATGCTATCAGAAATGGGTGCTTTCTTTGTTTAGTTGCTTTATATTTTAAGTGATAGCTTTATTTATTCTTTAACTACTTTATAAAATATATTTTGATAACTGCTCCCCTCTTCTGACTCTGTTTTTAAAGACTTTTTCAGCCAAGTCTGAAGAGCTTGTGGAACCTTTAACATACCAAAATTTTTTGTTTCTACACTGGGGATTTAGCATACCTTCACCATAAAAGCCATTAACACAGGAACTTTGAATATGACCTGAGAATTTTCATGAGGATGCAGTCATTCCTCATGGGAGTGAAGATTTTCTGCTCTGGGGATATGGTTTTAGTGCTTCTCAAGAGAGACACAAAAGACAAAGGTGTCCAAAACAAGGCCAATGGCAAACAGCATCTGCGAGGCAAATAAATCTACAGTGTAGTTATACAATGAGGAAACAGAGATGAAGTTTAGGACTCTGAATTACTTTTAAAATTACAAATCAGTCTCAACAGTTTGCATAATCAAAGTAAAGGAAGAAGGCAAGACAGTTTTAAAGGATGGCCTGTTTACCAAAGGCAGAAACTCGGGCTCAGTCTTACAGAACAAGAACTATTAGCACTGGAAGTGTTTGAGATTCACATCTGTCCATAAATTAGATTCCATTATATGTTTGGAATATTTACTAAAATTAAAATCAAAATATGTTCAGAAGTATTTATTGATAGTGTCAACAGAAAACTTTTGCTATATCAAATCATTTTTATGGGGCTATTTTTTCCAAAAAAAAAAATATGATGGGTGATTTTGTGGTCTTATTTGTTGGCTTGGATAGTTTTGTTTTGTGAGATAAGGTCTTGGGGCAAAGGGAGGGAAGGAGCTGGATGATAGAGGGGAGAAGGAGGAGTAGAGAAAAAGGGGAGCATGATCATGTATGGGGCAGCGATGAGGAGTGAAGCCTTCAAGGGCCAGTAGAATGAATAAAAATATACAACCTCGGGAGGCAGGAGGTAGGGGGACCCTCTAGAATGTACCAGAGAACTAGGAGATGAGAGAATCTCAAGACTCAAAGCAGGGACCTTAGATGAAATTTCCAAAAGTGGGGAGAGGGAACTTGTAGAATCTATATCCAAAAGAAAGAGGTGAAGGGATGGGGTTGCCATCTCACAGTCAAAATTTCTGACCCAGATTGTTCCTCTCTAAAAGAATTGCAGGGACAAAAAATTAGAGAAGATACTGAGGGAAAGGAGGTCCAGTGGCCCAGAGGCCTAACTTGGAACCCATCTCAAGGGGAGACTCCAAGGCCATGATGTACTCAGAGACAGGAGCCTAGCATGGCTGCCCTCTGAGAGGCCCAACAAGCAGCTGACTGAGTCAGAAGCAGATACTTACACCCAATCAATGGTCTGAAGTCAAGGATCCCTGTAGTTGAATTAGGGAAAGGCTGGAAGAAGCTGAAGAGGAGGGTGACCCCATAAAAAGACCAGCAGTATCAACTACCCCAGACCCCTGAGATCTCTCAGACGCTGAGCCACCAATCAGGTAGCATATACTAACTGGTTTGAGGCCCTGACACAGATAAGGCAGAGGACTGCCTCAGATGTACCTATCCCTTGAGAGACTTGAGGCCCCAGGCAATGCGGAGGCCTGGCAGGGTGCAGGGGTTGGGGGGATGAGGGGGTTGGGGGAGTACATCTTCCTGGAAATAGGGGAGGAGGAATAGGATGAGGAACTGTCAGAGGGCAGAACAGAAGGAAGAAAATGACTGGACTGTAAAAATGATTAAAGTTTGAAAAAAAAGTCAATTCACAAAAAGACAAGCTGGTAGATCATTCTTACTTTAACATGGGAAATCTTACAGACATTTGTTAGCATGGAAAAAGGTAAAGGAAATACATAATAAAGTGCCTCCCTGCAGATTCCATCACTATATTACACAGGGTTGATAGACACATAGTAAAGTCACATGGTAAAGTTGAACTTACATGCACAGTGCTGCCTCCTGAAGCCTATGGATGGAGTGCAGACTGTGGGACAAGGTCACCTAGATCATCCTTCCCTGAAGCCATGAACATACAGCAGAGAAAATTGTGCTGCAGCCACAGAGACTCTAGCACTACATCCTGTCCTTCCCAAATATACCAGCAATAATTTTGATTTTGCTAGCAGCCAAGCATAAAGTATAACTGATATGAATTTTGAATGTTATGGCTGAAATGAAGACTTTCCTAAATAAAAAATAAAAAAAAAAAAAGATTTTTCAATCAGGTAGAGAATAATACTACCCAAAATTATATTCTGGAAAACTATAGACAACCATTTGTTCATGGACAAATACTTTTTTCTTGGCACATTTTTCTGTTGGATTCCATAATATGTACCATATATGAATAAAATTATAATCTCAGGATATAGAAATGGTTCAGTGGTTAAGAGAGATGACTACTCTTACAGAAGATCCAAGTTTTGTTCCTAGCACTCATGTCAGTGCCTCACAATTGCTTGTTACCACAAGTTCCAAGAAATCTGCCTGGTCTCAACGGGCAACTTGCACACTTTGTAGCACACATAGATACATACACATAAATAGAAATAACTTTAAAAAATAGATGAGAAGTTATCATTTTAAAGACAATACATGGTACAAGTTTTAATCTTGCCACATTGTACAAGAGAGAGAGACTCGGACTAGACCCAATCAGTCTACAGCAGCTATTACTAAAAACACAACTGGGCTAAGGAAGCTTTATACTGCTGGGGTCTGAACCAGAAACCTAAGTTGACTGAGAGTTCAGTGAACTTGAATCTTCATGGGATTAAGTAAATTTATTTTTGCACTCAGAAGTGTAAAAGGATATCAAGACATCCCAAAGAAGCTGCCTCTTCAGAAATTTTGACTATGCTGTGAAGTCTTTCTCAACTGCAGTCTATGGGTTCTTCAGCCCGGAGTGTAAAATGAGGTAAAGAATTTTGCTTTCATAAGCTTGTATTTTCTTGATGACCTCAAAGTATACACAATTAAGACAAGAGAGAGAGGGAAGACTAGAAAGAGCAATGGGGCAAATGAAGAACAGAGAAGTGAGCTCAGGCTTACAGCTGGCATCCAGAAGCCACGATTGACTCTGCTTGCTTGCACAAGATCTAGAGAAGCAGCAGAATGCTAGAAGTCAGTTTGTTTTGATATGAATTACAATGCCTAAAACAATACCCTGACCTCTAACTGCCTTAGCAGAATGTAAACTAGGAGAACTAGACAGGTCTGACAACAGAACTTTTTCTGTTCCCACTGCAATGGCCAGGGATCAGAAAAACAACAAAGGATTCCCAGGCATAAAGGTGGAAATGAGAATGGATAACCGAAAAAGAAACTTGTCATGGGATCATTAGCAAAGAAAATAAATAGTTCCTTCCCTGAAACCTTTTATTAGGGCACTAACCCCATTTATGAGGGCTTTATTCTCATGACCAAATTACATACCACCTTTCAGTGCCATGATACTGGGAGTTAAGATTTTAACATATTGATTTGCAGTAGCGGAGACTACTCAACTATTCAACTTATTTTAGAAATTTACTTTTTTCTTAATTCCAGGACTTTGGCTCAAAAATTAGGGATTATATTGCTAGAGAAAATTGACAACTATAACTTCTGTCAGGATATTCCTTATGATTAAGAGAAATATACATGCACATCTTATTATTGTATACATGGAACATATGTGTTTCTCAAGCATAGGTGAGACCATTGGTTTGTTGTATCTAGTTGAAGATCCTGAATTTATTTGTATGATATATACTTTACTACTTAGAGTGTGTCTGTGTGTGTGTGTGTGTGTGTGTGTGTGTGTGTGTGTGGGTGTGGGTGTGTGTGTACATATGTGTGAATGTGCATATAAGCAGATGTCTGCATTTTTGTGTAAGTCAGAAAAAAACTTGTGAGAGTCCATTCTTTCCATCTATCATTTGGGATCTAGGGATGTTATTCAGGTTGCCATTTCAGGAGGTCTTCTCCTGAAAACACTAGCACTTGAAACTCTATAGCAGATAAATGAATTTACATATATTTTCTCCCTTATCCCATAGAACTTTAGTGGAAGATATAAAATACATCATTTCATAGATGAAGCCTAAAGAATTAAAGTAACATCTGTGTTTTGACCTTGACTGTTTTTCATTAATTAATATATTAATTATTTTTATGTCCCGATTAGAAACCCCCTCTCCTCTTCTTCCAGTCCACCCTTACAAATTACCCCCCTCATTGCTCCTTCCCTTCTCTGAGAAGGGAAGCCCCCCTTGTGTACCACCCCAGCCTGGGGCATCAAATCACAAGACTAAGCACATCAAAACTAAGCCTGATAAGGCAGTCCCTCCAGGTGAAGGGAATCCAAAGACAATACCTTGACATTATAAATTATTTATTTTATTCTTTGCTAATCTGGATTGAAGAAAGCCCATGAAGACTTATCCTTATACTAAGTGACTTATTTTTATAGCCCTCTAATTTCCCTGGCAAGTGTAAAGTCATCTCTCAACCCCAACATACTGGGATGTTTTTTGTTTATTATTTGTTTTTTGTTTTTACAAATTATTTTGAAGGAGTTCTATATGTTCTTGGCAAGAGACATCTTCATTTGAGACAAGGTACACTCTCCATTTATAAATGAACAGATTGAGCAAAACACAAATAAGAGTGGGTTTTACATTGTATGAATTTTTAAAAGCCTATTCCTTCATGAGAGAGAAATCAAATAATCATATTCACAATACCCAACTGATGTCTAAAATGTAGACAGATCACAAGCTGCACACAGTATAAAATCTGTCCACCTAAACACCTAGCAATGTCACAGGACCATAAAGAAAAATGTGTGTCTCCTCCTTAGGTGAGCCAAAATTTTAATAACTCATGGGCAAGAAGAAGCTATTGTTCCCATTTCATGTGAGAATGTATGGTCAGGTTGTGAAAACGTAACCAGATTTCCATCATTCTCTTCACAATCTATCATGTTTTTTTATTATTTATTCTAAGTACCTAAAAATTAAGAATACCTGCAAATTTGGCTAAGATGCTTTCTTAGGTAATGATAGGCTTTTAGCTACTCATCACAATGCTTGCCATATACACACATCCTTCTATTGTTTTTTTTTTTTTAAATTGGGGAAGAATAATTTTATCGGATATATTCTTTATTTACATTTCATTACCGTTTTGATGGTTCCCTGCCTCACAAAAGTCCCACATGTCCTTTTCCCTCCCCCTGTTCCCCCATTCACCCCTTCCCATTTCCCTGTTCTGGTATTTCCCTACACTGATGCACTGGGCCTTTCCAGAACCAGGGTTCACTCTTTCCTTCTTGTCGGACATCAATTGGTATGTGGATTGTGACTTTGGTGTTCCAAGATTCTACACTAATATCCACTTGTCAGTGAGTGCATACCATGGGTATTCTTTTGAGACTGGGTTACTTCACTTAGTAAGATGTTCTACAGCTCCATCCGTTTCTCTAAGAACTTCATGAATTCATTGTTACAAATGACTGAATAGTACTCCATTGTGTATATATACCACATTTACCACATTTTTTGTATCCATTCCTCCTTTGAAGGACACCTGGGTTCTTTTCAATTTCTGACTATTGTAAATAAGGCTGCTAAGAACAAAGTGGAGCATGTATCCTTATTGCATGCTGGGGAATCTTCTGGATATATGCCCAGGAATGGTATGGCTGGGTCCTGCGGGAGTATCATGTCCAGCTTTCTGAGGAAACTCCAGATTGATTTCCAGAGTGGTTGTACCAGCTTGCAGTCCCACCAGCAGTGAAGGAGTGTTGCTCTTTCTCTACATCCTGGCCAACACCTGCTGTTCCCTGAGTTTTTAATCTTAGCCATTCTGACTGGTATGAAGTGAAATCTCAGGGTTGTTTTGATTTGCATTTCTCTAATGACTAATGATGCTGAACATTTTTTAAGGTGCTTCTCAGCCATCCAAA
>BDUI01000248.1:99252-113041 GCA_002335545.1 Apodemus speciosus
AGAACACAAAACAAGGAAAATCAACATACAATTTCCAGGTGAGCCCAGTTTTCAGATAACAAACTTTCCTGCCCGATGCAGGAACTTGCTTGCAAGCAAAACAGAAATTTCAGAAACAGGTTACAGACAGAGAAGAACCTTAAGCAGCCTTTTCCAGGGTTCTCCAGACCCCTGTGGTCTGGACAGTAGCATGGCTGCCATTCGGAACTTACCGCCCCAGGCACTTGCATGCCAAAACCGAAATTTCACAAACAGAAACTAGGGCTCACCTCCTGCGGAACCTTCGCACCAGAAAAAGAAACAGAGTCCGACGGCCGGCCTCCTGCGGGACCTCCACATTCAGAAACAGACGGCTGAGGGAAACTGAAGTTTCTCGGTTCTATGAGAGGTTCAAAATCCGCATCAGCACCCCGACGGTAGAATTCAGAGCATTCTCGGGTCTCCCTCCAATTTTTCTGGGACGTCTCCCAGATAGCAATCAGTTATTTTAAAGCATGTCTGCCATAACACCTCTCCCATTCCAGATGGAGGTTTCTGTGCTCTCACAAGCACAGATGACTGCAAACCGAAAATACCAGATTCAGTGCCTCAGAAATTCAGACAAACAGCAGATAGAGAGACCACGACAGAATACAGAATCTTACCTCAAAGTCAAACATTCAAGACACTCAGAACAARCACACTGGCCAGCACACACATATAGTGGGGCTCCCCATTACCTCCAAGTCGGTTCTCGGGTGTGTGGAGTGTTCGTGCTTCCCGGCCAATGCACCAGAATAATGTTAAGCCTGAAAACACGGGGGTGTACCCTGCACCCCATCCCTAGGAAGGCGACACCCCAAATCACTCACGAGAAACGATCTCGATGCAACTGCATGAGGATTTCTTTATTAAAAAGGAAACCAGTATACTGGGATCGGCTGCTCATAACCACGCAGGGTCAGAGAAAACCGATAAATCATGCACAGAGGAAAGGGTTTTATATCATTCTGAAGGCCAGCCCAGGGGGCAGGGCGTAACTGCATTCCCAAAGATGCGGTGGGGCTGACAACCGACAACCTTTCAGCAGAGAGGTGGGAGGGGGAAGGTAAGGCAAGATCTTTCAAGGTCTCTCAAATGAAAGTTTTTGACAAATGAGAAATCATTCTAGAATGTCCACCTCACTCCTTACAACTGAAAATTTCAACATATAGTCTCAGGAAGTTTAACATAGAAAAATAAAACACAAAACAAGAACAAAACCTTACTAGCACTCAGCAATTCTTTTCTTTTCTTTCTTTCTTTCTTTCTTTCTTTCTTTCTTTCTTTCTTTCTTTCTTTTTTCTTTCTTTCATTCTCTCTCTCTCTCTCTCTCTCTCTCTCTCTCTCTCTCTCTCTTGGCCATTTCACTTAGAGCTAACTCTTAAATCTATGGACTTTATTTTGTGAACTCATGCAGTTTTACGATACCTTTTAAACTTCTTTAGTAAACAGATAAAGCAATAAAATGGCACATATCACAAACATTTGTTACTTATATTGTTATATAACACATTTGATAATTATAATGTATTCATTTTATAACCTATTAATGCTTGGAAAATCTGATTCATGTGGATTTGTTAAGACCACCTAAGTTTCCATCAACATAACACCACCCCATCTGAATAAGAAATGGAAAAGGGAAGTCTACAATTCTCTCATCATGGTGGAAAGAAGGATTCCAACTACAAACTCATGTTAGTAGATTCTCAATAAATCCTTTTTGGAAATAATATACTCAAAAATAGTGATGCGATGCAGTTTTTGGAACTATATTTGAGTGCAAGATAAACATGACCATTGTGGAACACAGAAGGTACTGAAAATGCCACCAAGTCACATAAGAGTTTACCAACTTTTATCAAATCTATCCCTACATCTTATAACCTTGCTGATCTCTTGAACCTGACTTAAGGTTGGACATTTTCATAAAACTTTTCATTAAGGACAGTAACTTCCCAAAGCATGTTTTAAAAGAGGACTCATAAAAGAATCTCCTTGAAAAATGCTGTTGAGTTACAAAGTGAAATTAGGTTCGGTTATAAATAAAACAAGACTTACATCACATGTTAGATTATGTAAGGGTCTGCAAAGTCAAAAATATGTTTTCATTCAACTATATATTCTAAATCTATTGGACCATGATATTGTCTTAAAATATTACATTTTAACATTCATGTGTGAGCATTCTATTTGTGAAAAAAAATCACAATGGAAAATGAGAAAAAAGGATTGGAGAAAAGAAAAGGTGAGCAGAAAAGGATAGAGGATGGGATGGAATGGGACAGAGGAAAAGAAAGGGGAGTATAGGGGTTAGAATAACAGGAAAGTGTTATCTTTTAAGCTTGTATAGGCCATGAAGTAAATTTAAGATGACCAGGTAAAGTATGAACTTGATGACAATTTGAAGCAGACAAGTTACATCTGAATCAACATTTAGAAAGTAAGTTCTTTCTCTTGGATAGGTGTCTTCGGGTTTCATTGCTGTGAAGAAACACCATGGTCAAGACAACTCTTATAAGGAAAACATTCAATTGGGGTTAGCTTATAGTGTCAGAGGTTTACTCTATTATAATGGTGGGAAGCATGACAGCATCAAGGAAGACATAGTATGGGAGAAGATGCTGAGAGTTCTACATCTTGCTGTGAAGGTAGCTAGGAAGAGACTGACTTCTGCAGGCATCCAGGAGGAGGCTCTCTTCTTCACTGGGCAGATTGAGAACTAGGAGACTTCAAAGCCTTCCTGTATAATTACACATTTCCTCCAACAAGGCCACACCTCTTAGTAGGACCAGTTCAAACCACCACAACATGGAATGTCTTGAGCTAGATAAACCAGACACTTTCACTATTGGCATGTGTGCTAGTTTTCTTCCTATCACTGTACAAAATATCCGAGATAATCAGCTTTAGAAGACGAAAGATTTATTTTAAATCATGGTTTCACAAGTTTCCCCCAAGAGCACTTTTCCCACTGCTTTTGAGCAAAGTATCAGAGTGGAGAAGTGTAGGTGAAGAAACTTCTCACCTCCTGGCATGCAGAGAGATAAAATGGCAAAGGAAGAAAATGTAAGTCCCATCACCACTTTGAGTGACTGAGACTTGTCATTGGACCCCCATCTCTTTAAGGTTCTACCACCTGCCAGTATTATCATGTTAGGTACTAAGACCTTACTACTAACCTCTGGAGGAGCTTTCAGATGTAAATGGTAGCAGGACATGACACAGTTCATCAAAAGAGATAACAATAGATACCAGGAATAGTTTGAGATACAGTTTTGAATTTTCACATATAGAGATATATGACCACACCTTAATTCTCCTGTTTCTTCCATAGGAATTACTGCATGAACAGATCTTAGAAAGAGTCAGGTATGTAATATGAGCTTTTTAGTGTAAGTCTTTAGAATGAACTTCCTGTGAGCTTAGTTCAGATGCATGGCCATCCCTAGTTCAAGCTGAATTGTTGCTCATATACTCCTCACTCTTAGTGGATGTTCCTTATATAATACATTATGCAGAGTGGCTTATCGTATATTATATGGCATATTTTATTTAGCTTCTATGCATATTTCACTGTTGCATGAGATATTTGAGATAAAGAACCACGACAGTCATTTCTATACTCCAAGTATCTATATCTTAGTAATGGTTTATTAAATATGAATAAAAGAACAAATGATATAGGCCATTATATTAATTGACTATGCTCATTTCAAACTCAATTAAGTACATTCAAATTACTAATCTGAAGATATATATTAAAAACTAATTTAAAAAAGTTTTGTTTTTTAATCTTAAGACAACTTAGGGGCAGTAAATATGATCATGTCTATGAAATGGCCTTAACAAAACTAAAATTCACAATAGAGTCCAACTATTGTCTTAAGCAGAGAGTTAAGAAGTACAGAATAGCTCATGCCCTTTTCTACTCTCATTTCTTTAGCCAAAAGGATGATATTTGGAACAAGGCTTGTCTCACTTGCTTAGTGTTGGCCTATGCCACTTGTCCAATCTCCATGTTCCGTACAAGTCATAATAGGACCATGACTGGGCATTTATTCCAGAAAACACTGCAACATGCATTACATGTCAGCTAGTCTAATCTTTGAATAGTATGTATGTGAGTGAGTGAGTGTGTGTGTGTGTGTTACTGACCACACCCTTGTTTTAGAGCTAAAAGGATAAAGAAATGCATAGATCATTTAGGTAACTTTCCCAGAAGCAGTCAAAGTTCGTGACAAGCATGAACATTGAAACCCTGTGCCCTGGCTTCAGATTCCACACCTAAATCTACCATTCTATGTCTCTCCAATATAAGGATTCTCTAAAAGGCTCGAGTTGGTGGCAGACAGTATGGAGGGTGCTCATCGCCCTCTTAGAAGCTGAGCCAATTTTTCTTACAGGATGGCTCCACGTGTGAATGACTTATTATCTTCAGCTATGATGTCCACTTTAACTTAACTAAAGCCATTCAATATCTTAAGGTTTTGAACTAAACATTCATCAAGTGCTACCATTACATAAAACCTAACTGAAACTCCTTTCCTTCTTGTAGCTTAGTGACTGAGATCCTCCTACATGTTCCAGGCATTTTGCTAGAGAATTAGAATGCAGCAGCCTACAATAAAATTCCCTTACTTCTTGGGACATTATATACATCAGGAGAAAAACTAAATATAATGATACCTTTCTTTAACACTAGCACACAAGAGACAGAGGCAGTAGGCCCACATAGCATACTAGCCATTCATCTGGCTAACATGATGCCAGACTAAGTTTCACAGCAAGAACAAGCAAGCAAAAACAAAACAAAGAACAGTATAGTAACAGATCAGTGCTTTATTGTGACTGGAAAGGTCCTACACATATGTAATGAGAGCAAGGAAAAGTATATGGCACAAGAAATCTAAACTAGAAGTCAAGCCATAATAGGCAATGCATATGTTCATATTTCGGTTTTGCTACATAAACAACAGTGATAATTGTATGCTAAGGTTGAAAAGGAGAAAACTGTGAGAAAGAGAAACAGTTACAAACCCTTTGAAGAAGGATGCTGTTACAATTTCCCATAGTCCATAAACTCAGAGACACTGTTGGAATAACAGCAAGGGTTCATTAATAAAAGCTGTTTATGATCAAGAGAATAGAATTTCTGGGCCAAGATCTAACATTACAGATTACCAACAAAGGACCACCCCTAGACAAGAGGATTTACCTAAAGCCATGCTAAAGAGACAGACAGAATAACTTTTCCTTTAATGAGATGCTGTACCCTTCCTTTCAGGAATCCCTGCTCATAGGGAAGTATGGCTAACCCAGCTGCATCCATTCAGCTTCTTGAGTCTGCCTTTGTTTCCCAGATAACCAAAAGAGCACAGCTTCTCCTTATCCCTATCTCTTTTCTTATCATGCTTTCCTTAACACTTTTGGATTTTCCCAAAATTTGGGGCTTCCTCATTCTTTTTGAAAGCTTCCTTCCCTACCATATAGCTGCCAGTCTGCCGTGTGTCTGACCTCTATACTGACTTAAATATCATAGCTTTTTTGTTTCTTCTCTCCTAGAGGCAGCCTGTGGTGGTTTTTTTTCTTTTAAACTTTAATAAAATTTTCTTATAGGTTCTGTTTTAATCCATTCTTAAATTCTTTTATTAATGAGATCAAGAACCTTAACAACTGTGTCCAAATTTCCCCTGGATCATCTGACAGGCTAAATGGGACTCCAAGATTCCAGGTACAACAAAAGGTAGTTTCAGTGAAGGTGCAAGATGTGATTCCCATGTGAAACATTTGTCATTGAAACTTTTGCTAGCACTAATATGACATGATCTAGTCAAATTTGTTATCTGGTATCTTTGGTAATTTCCCCTAAGACTCTTGACTCAGAGTTTGCTGACAAAGCCACAAAGTCATCAAGTAAAGGAAATACTGATCACAGATATATTATGGTTTTGTATGAACTATGAAAGAGGACAGACTCCAGGGTTCCTTTTAAGAAACAAACAAGCCTTCTCCAGGCAAAATCTTATAAGGAGTTCTAAGCCTGCAATTGTGTTTAGGTGGTCCAGGGTTTATTGGTATCAAAAATTTCCAACAATATGCCTGTAGTGGCTATTCCTGGTTGTCAACTTGACTATATCTGGAATGAATCCAGAATTGGAAGACTCACCTATGATCCTAATCTGGAGGTTCAGAGATACAAGTTTCTCACCTGGATCTTGGCATCTTGAAGCATAGTGGCTATGAATTCCAGAAGATTAAGACAAAAAGATCTCTGAGTTCAAGGTCATCTGGCATCTGGGATTAAAGATGCAGTGGCACATGCCTTTAATCTGGGCCACACCCTCTGCTGGAGACCTACTACATAAGAACATAGGAAGAAGGAACACTCACTCTTCCTTGCCTGCTTGCCTTGTGAGACTGAGCAACTGCTAGATTCCTGGACTTCCATCCACAGCTGCTGCTGACCATTGTTGGGGAGTTGGACTACAGACTCTAAGTCATCAACAATACCCCTAACTATGAAGTGAAGAACATTTTCATGGTCCTCTAAAAGGTACATGGGCCATACCTAAACACAATTGCAGGCTTAGAACTCCTTATAAGATTTTGCCTGGAGAATCCCAAAATTGTCTTATCTTCTCTGCAAGTGAAATCAGGGTAGAATAAAAATGATGGAAAGTTTCTGAACATAAATTATGTCATATGAGAACCAATAAGAGACTTTTACCTTAAAATGATTTCAAATTCTGAGTTTAGTAGATACAACATGCTTACTTTAACTGAGCACCTCAGAAGCCAGTTGCCGTGTTCTTCTGTTCTCCATCATGGTTATCTTCTCCTCCATAGGAACCAGGATTCTTACATTTTAGATTTATTTACTAAAATGGTTTAGTATCAATCACTACGTTGATTGATATACTAATAAATATGAGCAAGAAGAACTTAGATATGTGGGGGCACATTGGCCATAGTATATTCCCTAAATAGAATAAAAATGTTTGATAATCATTACATTATATGTTTGTGAATCACAATATATTTAATGACAATAAAATATGCAAAAGCTTCACAACAATACAAACTATGAAAATCACTTACCCAACATAATAGAACAGAAACTGTATGCTCCAGAAGAATATATCCATCTTGTTCTCAGAATTCAGCCCAAGCCACACTCACAGCACATGTAGGATATTTTAGTAAAGAACTTATTATTTCTACATGAAACAACAACAACAAMAAAAAAACCCTCTGATTATTCTCTATTTAATCAGGTATATTTGGTTGAACAGCAAAATAGACATTGTAGTTAATATGAGGTGAAAAAAATTCCAGACTCTTGACTCAGTGCTACATTTGGACATGTAAAGATCCCAAAGTAATTAACTCTTATCTACCCATAGTGCTAATATCAAATACAGAAACTAAGAGATAAGAAAGCAACATTTTCTTTTTCAAAATCCTATAGTTCTCCAGGTCACTAATCTTCAAAAAAGAAAGAAAAACAGTTATGTGCTGTGATGTCCTTGTAAACATTCAGTTTATCCAGGCCCCAAAGATTACCCATAATTTCATGTTTGTAGCATTTACTAGCCTCTGCTAAAGGAACTCTGCACTTTGCCGGTTGGATTATTTCCCGATATGTTAATATACCTTGAGTTTTTCTTCATTCATGTATTAACATCTGCCATGGCAATACCTTGGATGTTCTATAAGATATTTATAATTCTGGAACTTTTCAATTCAAGTTCAGGACAAAACCATGCACCTATCTTACCATGACAGCTAAAACTGACCTTGATCCCACAAATGCACACATTCGTTTCACCCAGACAAGTTACTTTGTACTACTAATTATTTCTATATATGATAAGAAGGAACTTGTTTTCGTTAGAGTCAAAGCCTTGCACGTATGGAAGGAAGTTACAAATTAGTTAGGGCAACTGATTATATGGAGAAAGAGAAAGATTAAGGTATTGATCCAAGTCAGTTATTGGAAAAGGTATAGCGTTGTTTTTCCATTACTGAACAAAATTTCAGTGAATTTCTTAATATGGTTATAAGTGGTTTGTATTTCAATATGTTTCTTTATCTTCTTTTGAATTTGCTATCACATTTTATATGCATAACATTCCAATCCAAATGTGGTGTTTTATGCTGATCACAATTATGTAATTGATCTACATGTTCAATTAAGTTTGTTTAGACTCAGAATGACATGTGCTTTTACTTAGCAAGGGAAACTAGTAAGAAAGAAGGATCCAAGGGTGATGGAAAAACCCTCTAGGGACTGAAATTTTACTGTAAATACTACTAAGCTCATCTGTACAAATATATTGGAATTATCCATCCTTTAGAAGCCCATCTCCTTCCAATCTTCTTGAAAATGGGAAATTTGGACTTGCCTATGTGTTGCCAGAACATTCTAGTTTGGTTCTTGTGAAGAAAATTTTCATCTGTCACACTGGAATTCCCCACTATTTCTAGGAACTGTGTTTGGAACAAAATTCTTCTTTATAACGTGTTTAAAATTAGTCATTCTTACAAGATTAAGGGAAACTTTTGCAAAGGTTTTCCCATTTAGATGGTAACTCTCCTGGTAGAGAGGATTTATGATTCTTTGAGGAGGTTCAACTGACTACCAACTTACAGTATCAGACCAAAGTGTATCTTCATAAAATTGATGGTGGGGCATTCTCTATGGAGAGAGATGGACTGGTAGAGACAACATCTCTGTACTGAAGAACTTCCCCTAGTGTCCCCATCTCTTTATATTTTGGTGGATTCTATTTCCCTTTGGAACCAAGATAAAGTTCTTTCATCTCATCTTCCAAAGAAACTTTACTTTTGTGTTTGCATATTGAAAACATAACACTTAGGCACACAATAGGCTCTTCCTAGTTCCCCACAACTCTTCTCAAGACAATGCAGAGCCCTCTTGTTGAATAAACAATTGTTCTCTCACGCTGTTCTATTTTATATTATCTAAAACATGAGAGGATTGTTCAGTTTTGTGAAAATTGTTCATTCTAAGCCTTACAGCTCTCATGTCATTTCCTATCTTCTATTCCAGCAATATTCAGTCAAAATTTTATATTGAAAGGCTTAATAAATATGTCTATTTTTGTTAGATACACAATAAATACTCCAGCTGCCCAGCTAAGTGACTTCTTGTGAAAGTGTGGCCCCAGACTTTTCATTTATATTTTGTGAGAACACAAGGCCATGAGACTAGTAATATCATTAATTACAAAAGTGACATTTTGAGTGACTACCCTATGTGATCATGCAGCTGTCTTCATATCTTCAGCCTTCACCATATTAAAACATCCTAATGGCTTGAACATATTTCCATTTTATTTCAGAAGTTTTATTTATGACACTGGCTGTCACATTGTCAGTAAGGTGTATTCTGAATAAGACTTCAAGCTTCTCCAGGGCAGATTTGGAAGTTAAATTCAATGCAGTGAAACTCAAGTGTCACATCTATGTTTGGCATGAATACCCACAGTATTTTAAAGGTATTCTAATCATATGATAAGGTATTTCATGTGATCATAATGTCTATATGGTCAGAAATTTTGACTCATAAGGTCCCTGATCCAAATACTGATTATAACTCCAAGGCTAGATTACAGGTATTTTAACTTATAATAAATATCAAAATTAGAAAATAAATAAAGAATGAAAAGTGCTGAGAAAATTATGTGCGGATCTTTCTTTTTTCTATTCAATGTGTTTAGGAAAATGCACTCAACTTAAAGTGGGAACTACTTATTCATGTATGCACACTACACATATTTAAAAACCCTTTTATGATGTCCTTTCTGCCTAGAAGCAGAATAACCCCTCCCTATCAAGAAACTAATGAAAAAATTAGAATGCTGTCTGATCCATACAATAAGAAGTCATTTTCCAGTTTTTACATGCAGAAATAGATTCCTAATTATTTTCAGATTTTTCTTGTTTTTCTAGTTGTGTAAGCATGGAATATGCTGTTTACACTTCTTCAAGAGGACATCTTTCGTACTACGCAAACTATGACTTTCTTTACCTACTCTAGCTGCCAGCAAGTGGAACAACAGAAGAGGTTGCATAAATACAAAGGCTCATTGCCATGTGTTTCCACTGAAAACAAACATTTTGCAAAATCTTAGGTGTTTGACTAAAAGAACTTAGTGGCGGACAGGTTTTTGAAAGAGAAAACTAATTGCTTCATCCTGAAGCTACACTGTATAGCAAGCACACTTGGTTTCTCTTAGATTGGTTAGATATTAAATTCACAAAAGGAGATTTTGAGAGGCCTGTTCTTGGAGATTTATGATGGGCTACAACCCCACCTCACCTAAGCACTATAGCGTGCACTTACCACTGCTAACATCCTGAGAAGCTCAGCTACTCAAGTCTATGTTTATTTAATAAATGAGAGATCAAGGCCACAGCCCACCCACATGGTTCTACAATTTCACATTTCTTTGTGAAATGACTTAGATGTTCAAGCTGGATCCTGCCCTGGTTCTGTTGCCAGACAAAAATACTTCCTGCACAAACCTCATACCAAATACAGAACAAAGCTGCCTTAGTGAACTGCTAACACATGTGATGGAGAGATTCTGTATTGTGCTGTGAAAAATTATTTCTTTCTATTACTCTCAGGCTTTGGGCATCTTCTTTTTAAATTTCATTTATTTGCAATACAGTTTTCTGATGGTTTCTTAGTCTGGGGATAGACAGTATATTATATATGCTATGTAACCTTGATTTTCTTCTGAATTTTAAGAAGCAAATAGATTGTTTTTGATTTCTTCCCTTTACACGCCTAACTTTCTCAGTAAATATATTTTTATTCGGACTCAATTGCATAGGAATCTTGTTTCCCTGTAATGGAAAGAAGGCAGTGTGCTATAGACTGCAGCTTGTTTTGATAGCTGATAACTTTAAACCAACGGAACATTACTGTTATCAAAACAAAAATAGCTTTTCTTAGAAATTTAATCTGACATGGTCTTTTCACCCTTTATCCAGCCCTGCTTTCTTCCTGCTTGAAGTTGTATCCTGGACTGCAGGAAATGTCTCTATATTTTACTAAAGCTTTAAATCTTATAGGCCATCTATAGAAAAATCAGTGCCTTAGGTAGAGTACAAAAAGCAACAATCAGGGGCGCAGTAAACCCATAAACTCACATAGGGTAACAATATGAAGAAAAATGCCTTATATCCTATGCTTTACATGAAAATGACTAAATTACAGATCCTGTGTGATTTGAAGGTTCTCTATTCTTTGGATAGGGTGAGGAGAAAGGGCTAGTACACATAAGTTCAACTTGAACAATATGGAAGAACATTAAGTTCTTATAATGTCAGAAGGACAATTGTGTATGTGTTATATTTTAGCTGCACAGGAGACAGCAAGGAGAAAAAAAAACAGTGAAAGCTATTCCTGTCAAATGTTGTACTGGATTTCTTAGACTATTTCTCAATTAGAAATGAAAGCATGAACAGACATTAATAGTAGTCAATCAAACTCTTTTGTAAAAGTGGCCTCATTGACACTGACCCCTTCTACTAAATAAGTATGGGCAGCTGGTACCCATCATGGGCAGTCCAACGGCTTCAGAGGTAAAGGAACTCTGTGCATGAGACCTCAGCATTCCCATTAGCTGCTAGATGTGTTGATAACTTAGTTGTCCTGCTCTGCTTCTCCTAACCATGGAAAATAGACCACAGGGCTGGAGTTCTCTACCAACAGTCCAGCATCTGCCAAGCATGTATGAGTTCCTGAGCCCAACCCCAGCAGTACAAAAAGAAAGAATATGCTGATATATAACAAGTATAACAAAATATGGCATATTGGCAAGATGTATGTATCTCTTATGTTTCCTAAAGTTCTACTAAAATTGCACTAGAAGAACAAAAGATTATTTTAAAAAAAGACAAAATATATGAGATTCAATGAATAAACCACTTTAATCAGCCTTAGATAACAATAATAATAATAATTTTAAAAAAACTGAAATTAGTAATGAAGGATCTGAACAAGAGAGTTGTATCACTAAGAAAAATCATCTGTATTGTGAGATATTCACAAAAAGAAGCTTATTAAACTTGAATGGGTTCACAGAAGTTTACAGGCTATAGATTTGTTAGAACAGTAAAGTTTAGAAATCAAGGCTGAGAAAAAGAGTAATCAAGTTTTGATGGAAAAGTAATTGTCCTGATCTCACATAGATAAGTGCCACCCCACCCCCATCCACATCTCCCAGGATGTGGAGTGTTTATTCTTTGTAGACAGTGTCTGGAAATATTCACCCTGTCCTAGGCACACAGAAGACACCAGTGAGGCAACCACTCTATGTTGTTAGGTCACTTCCTCTAAATACATTGTACCCATGGGAGCCAACAAGCATTGATCACAAGTCACTGCTATCCTTACCAAAAACTGAAGAAAGAAAAAAATGTTCCCATAAGGCTTTCTCAGGTGTAAAACGGAGTTCTCTACCAACTCCCAACTTGTGGGACATCAATCAACGGAGTTCTACTTTCTCCCAAGTCCCAGACATGGGGCTTCCTTTCAGAAAGAGAGGAAAGTTAAGAGAAAAATAGATTAGCACAAAAATGTAATTATATATTTTTTCACTTTTCATTATTTTTTATTTATTTTAATTTATACAACTAATTTTTTAAAAAAACATGGGATTTTTCTAGAGTTCGAGAAATATGTGGATAGATATTGCAAATTAATGTTCATATGAAGCTTCACCTTCAAAGATATGCTTTGACATAACTCCTCATAAAATTTAAATGACCCTTAAGAGAAAAAATATAACCATTTTTTTCTTTTCTTTTAATTAGGTATTATTTTTATTTACATTACAAATGTTATCCCCCTTTCTCATTTTCCTTATGAAAACCCTCTATCCCATACCCCTCTCCCTGGTCACCAACCCACCCACTCCTACTTCCCTGACCTGGTATTCCCCTACACTAGGGCAACAAGCCTTCACATATCCAAGGGCCTTTCTCTCATTGATGTCCCACAAGGCCATCCTCTGCTACACATGCAGCTGGAGCCATGGGTCATTCCATGTGTACTCTATGGTTGGTGAATAAGTCCCTGGGAGCTCTAGGGTTACAGGTTGGTTCACATTGTTGTTCCTCCTTTGGGGCTGCAAACCCCTTCAGCTCCATCAGTCCTTTCTCTGGCTCCCCCATTGGGGACCCTGTGCTCAGTTCAGTGGTTGGCTGAGAGCATCCCCCTCTGCATTTGTCAGGTACTGGCAGGGCCTCTCAGGAGACAGCTATTTCAGTCTACTGTCAGGAAGCACTTGTTGGCATCCACAATAGTGTCTGGGTTTAGGAACTGTTTATGGGATGGATTCCCACAAGGGGCACTCTCTGGATAGCCTTTTCTTCAGTCTCTGCTCCACAGGTTGCTTCTGTATTTCCTCCCATGGATACTTTGTTCCCCCTTCTAAGAAGGACAAAAGTATCCACACTTTGGTCTTCCTTCTTCTTGAACTTCATGTGGTCTGTAAATTATATCTTGGGTATACTGAGCATCTGAGTTAACATCAGTGAGTGAATATCATGTGTGTTCTTTTGTGATTGGGTTACCTCACTCCGAATTATATTTTCTAGTTCCATTCATTTGCCTAAGAATTTAATGAATTCTTCCCCAGTTTCTTTTCTATTAGTTTTAGTGTGTCTGGTTTTATGTGGAGGTCCTTGATCCACTTGGAATTGAGCTTAGTACAAGGAGATAAGA
>BDUI01000248.1:116091-139159 GCA_002335545.1 Apodemus speciosus
TCCGCATAGCAAATGATGTCTGAAAAGAAGGAAAGAGTGGACCCTGGTTCTGGAAAGGCTCAATGCATCAGTGTAGGGGAATACCAGAACAGGGAATTGGGAAGGGGTGGATGGGGGAACAGGCAGAGGGAAAAGGGCATGTGGGACCTTTGGGCAGTGGGGAACCAGGAAAAGGAAAATGAAATGTAAATAAAGAATATATCCAATAAAAAAAGAATTTAATGAATTCAATGTTTTTAATAAATGATTAGTATTCCATTATTTAAATGTACCAAATTTTCTGCATCCATGCCTCCCTTGAGAGACATCTGGGTTCATTCCACCTTCTGGCTATTATAAATAAGGCTGAATATAGAGGAGCAAGTGTCCTTATTACATGTTGAAGCATCTTCTTGGTATATGCCCAGAAGCGGGATAGCTGGGTCTTCAGGTAGTATTATGTCCAATTTTCTGAGGAACTGCCAAACTGATTTCCAGAAAAGTTTTGCCAGCTTGCAATTCTATCAGCAATGGAAAGTGTTCCTCTTTCTCCACATCCTTGCCAGCATCTACTGTCACTTGAGTTTTTTTATCTTAGCCATTCTGACTGGTGTGAGGTACAATCTCAAGGATGGTTTGATTTGCATTTACCTAACAAGTAAGGTTGTTGAACATTTCTTTAGGTCCTTCTTAGCCATTTCGTATTCCTCAGTTGAGAATTCTTTGTTTAGTTCTGTACCCCA
Source organism: Apodemus speciosus (assembly GCA_002335545.1). Classification (NCBI taxonomy): domain Eukaryota; kingdom Metazoa; phylum Chordata; class Mammalia; order Rodentia; family Muridae; genus Apodemus; species Apodemus speciosus. Next base: position 116,814 of record BDUI01000248.1, read on the forward strand.
TTTTTAATAGGGTTAATAGTTTCTCTGGAGTCTAACTTCTTGAGTGCTTTGTATATATTGGATATTAACCCTTTAATGGATTGGTAAAGATCTTTTCCCAATCTGTTGGTTGCAGTTATGTCCTCTTGACAGTGTCCTTTGCCTTACAGAATCTTTTCAACTTTATGAGGTCCCATTTGTCAATTCTTGATCTTAGAGCATAAGCTGTTGCTATTCTGTTCAGGAAATTTTCCCCAGTGCCCATGTGCTCGATGGTCTTCACTGCTGTCTTTTCTATTAGTTTCAGTGTATCTGGTTTTATGTTGAGGTCCTTGATCTGCTTGGACTTAAGCTTTGTACAGGGGGATGAGAATGGATTGATTTGAATTGTTCTACATGTTACCCGCCAGTTGAATCATCACCATTTGTTGAAAGTACTACTTTTTTTCCACTGGATGGTTTCAACCCTTCTGTCAAATATTAAGTGACCTTAGGAGTCTGGGTTCATTTCTGGGTCTTCAGTCCTTTTCCATTGATCTACCTGCCTGTCACTGTACCAATACCATGCAGTTTTTATCACATTTGTTTTGTAGTATAGCTTGAGGTCAGAGTTGGTGATTCTGCCCAAATTTCTTTTATTGTTAAGAATAGTTTTTGCTATTCTGGGTTTTTTGTTATTCCAGATGTATTTGGAAATTGTTCTTTCTAACTCTATGAAAAATTGAGTTGGAATTTTGATGGGGATTGCACTGAATATGTAGATTACTTCCAGCAAGATGGCCATTTTTACTATATTAATCCTACCAATCCATGAGCAAGGGAAATCGTTCCATCTTCTGAGATCTTCTTTGATTTCTTTCTTGAGAGACTTGAAGTTCTTTTCATACAGATCTTTCACTTGTTTGGTTAGAGTCACACCAACCTATTTTATATTGTTTGTGAGTATTGTGAAGGGAGTTGTTTCTCCAATTTCTTTCTCAGCCTGTTTATCCTTTGAGTAGAGAAAGGCCACTGATTTGTTTGAGCTAATTTTATATCCAGCCACTTTGCTAAGTTATCTATCAGGTTTAAGAGTTCTCTGGTGGAATTTTTGTGGTCACTTAAGTATACTATTATATCATCTGTACACAGTGATATTTTGACTTCTTCCTTTCCAGTTTGTATTCCTTTGAACTACTACATTGTCTAAGTGCTCTGGCTAGGACTTCAACTACTGTATTGAATAGGTGTGGAGAGAGTGGGCAGCCTTGTCTAGTCCCTGATTTCAGAGGGATTGCTTCATGTTTCTCAACATTTAATTTGATGTTGACTACTGTTTTGCTGCATATTGCTCTTCCTATGTTTAGGTATGGGCCTTGAGTTCCTGATCTTTTCTAGACTTTTATCATGAAGGGGTGTTGGATTTTGTCAAATGTTTTCTCAGCATCTAATGAAATGATCATGTGTGTTTTTTTTCTTTGAGTTTGTTTATATAGAGGATTATGTTGATGGATTTCTTTATATTTAACCATCCCTGCATCCCTGGGATGAAGCCTATTTGATCATGGTGAATGATGGTTTTGATGTATTCTTAGATTAGGTTTCTGAGAATTTTATTATTTTTGCATTAATATTCATAAAGGAAAATGGTCTGAACTTTTTGTTTGGTCTTTGTGTGGAATAGGTATCAGAATAAATGTAGCTTCATAGAATGAATTGAGTAGTGTTCCTTCGGTTTCTATTTTGTGGAAACGTTTCAAGAGTATTGATAATAGGTCTTCTTTGAAGGTCTGATAGAACTCTGTACTAAACCCATCTGGTCCTAGGCTTTTTTTGTTTGGGAGACTATTAACAACAGCCTCTATTTCATTAGGGTTTATGAGACTGTTTAATTGATTTATCTGATCTTGATTTAACTTTGGTACTTGATATCTGTCTAGAAAATTGTCCATTTCATCCAAAATTTCCAGTTTTGTTGAGTATAGGCTTTTGTAGTAGGATCTAATGATTATTTTGGATTTCCTCAGTTTCTGCTGTTATATCTGCTTTTTCATTTCTGATTTTGTTAATTTGGATACTGTTTCTGGGCCCTCTGTTTAATCTGGCTAAGGGTTTATCTATCTTGTTGATTTTCTCAAAGAACCCGACCCTGGTTTGGTTGGTTCATTGTATAGTTCTTTTATTTCTACTTGGTTGATTTCAGCCCTGAGTTTGATTATTTCCTGCAGTCTACTCCTCTTGGGTGTATTTCCTTCTATTTGTTCTAGAGCTTTAAGATGTGCTGTCAAGCTGCTAGTGTGTCCTCTCTCCAGTTTCTTTTTGGAGGCACTCAGAACTATGAGTTTTCCTCTTAGAACTGCTTTCATTGTTTCCTATAAGTTCAGATATGTTATGGCTTCATTTTCATTAAATTCAAAGTCTTCAATTCTTTCATTAGTTCTTCCTTGACCAAGTTATCATTGAGTAGGGCATTGTTCAGATTCCATGTATATGTGGACCTTCTGTTGTTTTTGTTGTTGAAGACCAGCCTTAGTACATGGTAATCTGATAGGATACTTAAGATCATTTCAGTCTTCTTGGATCTGTTGAGGCTTGTATTGTGACTGATTTTAGGGAAGGTACCATGAAGTGCTGAGAAGGTATATTCTTTTGTTTTAAGATAAAATGTTCTATACATATCTAATTTGAATCATAACTTCTGTTTGTTTCACTCTTGCTCTGCTTCATTTCTGTTTCCATGTTCTGTGTTCTCATTGATGAGAACAGGATGTTGAAGTCTCCCACTATTATTGTGTGAAGTACAATGTGTGCTTTGAGTTTTAGTAAAGTTTCTTTTATAAATCTAGGTGCCCTTGTATTTGGAGCATAGATATTCAGAATTGAGAGTTCTTCTTGATAGATTTTTCCTTTGATGAGTATAAAGTGTCCTTCCTTATCTTTTTTGATAACTTCAGATTGAAAGTGGATTTTATTTGATATTAGAAAGGCTACACCAGCTTGTTTCTTGGAACCATTTGCTTGAAAATTTGTTTTCCAGCCTTTTACTTTGGGGTAGTGTCTGTTTTTGTCACTGAGGTGGGTTTCTTGTATGCAGCAAAATGTTGGGACCTATTTATGTATACAGTCTGATATTATTGGAGAATTGAGTCCATTGATATTAAGAGATATTAAGAAAAAGTGATTGTTGCTTCCTGTTTTTTTTGTTGTTGTTGTTGTTAGAGGTGGAATTATGTTTATGTGGCTATCTTCTTTTTGGTATGTTAATAGAAGATTATTTTCTTGGTTTTTTTAGGGTGTAGTTTCCCACCTTGTATTGGAGGGCTGGGTTTGTGGAAAGATAGTTTGTAAATTTGGTTTTGTCATGGAATATCTTAGTGTGCAGTCTATGGTAATTGATAGTTTTGCTGGATATAGTAGCCTGGGCTGGCATTTATGTTCTCTTAGGGTTTGTATGACATCTGCCCAGGATCTTCTGACTTTTATGGTCTCTGGTGAGAAGTCTGGTTTAATTCTGATAGGTTTGTCTTTATATCTTACATGACCTTTTTCCCTTGCTGCTTTAATATTCTTTGTTTACAGTATTTGATGTTTTGATTATCATGTGATGGGAGGAATTTCTTTTCTGGCCCAATCTCTTTGGAGTTCTGTAGGCTTCTTGTATGTTCATGGGCATCTCTTTCTTTAGGTTAGGGAAGTTTTTTTCTATAATTTTGTTGAAGATATTTACTGGCCCATTAAGCTGGAAATCTTCTCTCTCTTCTATACCTATTATCCTTAGGTTTGGTCTTCTCATTGTATCCTGGATTTCCTGGGTGTTTTGGGTTAGGAGTTTTTTGCCTTCTGTATTTTCTTAGACTATTATATCAATATTTTCTATGGTATCTTCTGTACCTGAGACTATTTCTTCTATCTCTTGTGCTTTCTTGGGGATGCTTACATCTATGACTCCTGATCACTTTCTTAGGTTTTCTATCTCCAGAGTTGACTCCCTTTGTGATTTTTTTTGTTTCTACTTCCAATTTTAGATCCTACATGGTTTTGTTCAATTCCTTTATCTGTTTGCTTGTGTTTTCCTGCAATTCTTTAAGGGCTTTTTATGTTTGCTCTTTAAGGGCTTCTACTTGTTTACCCGTGTTCTCCTGTATTTCTTTAAGGGAGTTATTTATGTCCTTCTTAAAGACTTCTATCAGTGTCATGAGATGGGATTTTTTTAATCCAAATCTTGCTTTTCTGATATATTGGGGTATCCAGAACTTTCTGTGGTGGGAGCACTGGGTTCTGATGATGCCAAGAAGCTTTGGTATCTGTTGGTAGGATTCTTATGCTTGCCTTTTGCCATCTGGTTATTTCTGATGTTAATTGGTCTTTCTGTCTCTGGCTGGACCTTGTCTTCCTATGAGCCTCTTAGCCTGTGTCAGCACTCCTGGGAGCCCAGCTCTCTTCTCGTAGGACCCATACACATAGGGCTCTGGAGGAGCCCCAGCTCCAGGTTGTATATGGTGACTGGAAGGATCCTGTCCCAGTTCCTCCTTTGTTCCTGGACCCTGTGTGATCCTAGCAGTTCTACTCTGGACAGTAACTGGAGAGAAAGTGGTAAATATATATTTCTTGTTTCCCTTGGTATCAGCTATTTCCTCCTTACCTATTTCCATCAAAAGCTAAAGATTCTTTTCTTGGCAGCTAATTTACTTGTGCCATATCTAGATCTCAAACTGTCTGTCAAATATCATGGGTTAAAAGTTATAACCATTTGTATCCTGAAGGGAGCTTAACATTGTTTATCTAGAATGTCTATGGTGGCATTAATTTTGTTTCAACTTTTACTAGGAGACATAGAAGTATAAGCAAGGCTTATATAGATGTCATTTCACTTCCAACTATATGTCTAGATTCCACAGTCTGTGGAAAACTTATTCTTAGTGAGCAAGGCCATACTATAGACCACACACTCTTAATATTCCAGCTTTCTATGGATATGCAGTGAACAACATGTACACCATCTATAACATGTAGCTCAGATGTAAGTTATCCCTTCATGAATAGGGCTTGAGCTACAATTTTCTTGTCTTTTTGTTTGCTGTACACCTGACATTTATCAGCTGAGTATGGTACTCCTCTACATATACAAGAGATAATGTTTACTCCAAGCCAATATACAGGTGTCTCTGAGGAAGCTAGGGTATGCTAAATATGCCTGGGCTATGGTATTAAATAATTTTTCCTTAAATATCTGTTTATTCTAAAAGCTTTGTCTGTAAAATGATCTGTATCTGAGAGCACCAAGGGTCCAGATTAGTTGACTCTGTTGGTCTTCCTGTAGAGTTCCTATTCCTTCCAGGGCCTGCAATTCTTGCCCATATTCTTTCATAAGAGTCGCCAAATTCCAGCTGTTTCACTGTGGGTGTCAGCATCCATCTGAGTCAGCTGGCGGGTGTAACCTCTCAGAAGACAGCCATGCTAGATTCATCAGAGTGTCAGGGATTAGTGTTTGCCCATGGAATGGATTTAATGTTGGACCAGTTATTGGTTGGTAATTCCCTCAGTCTCTACTCTATCCCCAATCCCTGCATTTCTGGTAGGCTGGATAAATTTGGGGTTGATGTTTTGTGGGTGGTTTGGTGTTCCTATTGCTCCATTGGGGTTCCTGCCTGGCTACAAGAGGTAGCCTCTTCAAGTTCCATATCCCCAATGTTGTGTGTCACAGCTAAGGTCACCCCCGTTGATTCTTGAGTACCTCTTTTATCACAAGACTCTGTCGCATCTTGGAGATGTGGCCTACCTTGCCACTCCTGTTAGTTGTAGATTTCCATTATTTCTTATAGCCATCTGGACATCTCTCCTGTCACCGCCCCCCCCCCATACCTAGTACTGAAATGTGCCATTCCCATCCCATCCCTTTTCCTACCCAGATCCCTCCTTCCATCTGCCTCTTTATGACTATTTTATTCTCTCTTCTAAGTGAGATTCAACAGGTTGAATCTCCCCACACACATATGCAGCTTGGTTTTCATATGCATCTCAAACAACTGGAGCAGGGACTATCCCCAAAGCTCCTGCCCATTCATGGGATATTTTCTTCTAGTTGGACTGCCTTGTCTAGCCTCAGTGGGAGAGGATGTGCCTTGATGTGCTGGAGTGGGGAGATACATGGGGGTGCACCCTTTCAGAGAAGAAGGGGAGAGTGGAAGATTATGGGAGGGAGTTAGAGGGGAGGCTGTGAGTGAGATACAGTGTGAATAAATAAAAAATAAAAAATGATCTGTATTTGGGAATTTCACTCTTAGGATCTAGTAATGTTAGACATTGCAAGATTGCCTACCTTATATACTTGGGCTACTCCAAGGATATAATATAATCCCAGGAAAATCTCCACTAATTATTAATCATGGTAGCCATGTCCTCTTTTTCTCTGAGTGCCAAATACTTTTTTGTGTTTTCTGTTATTGCTGTGATTTGAATCTAGAATGCCTGCCATTGGCTCATATTTGGAGCACTTGGTCCTCAGTTAAGGACACTATTTTGAAGGCTGTGGGACTTTTAGGAGATAGAGATTTCTAGCAGAAGGGAATCACCAGCAGCAGGGCTTGAATAGGTTTATGTTCCTCTGGTTCTGGCCCGGGATTTCTGCTTTCTGATCCACCAAGATGTGAGGACCCTCTACCCATCTACTGTTATTGGGCTGTTCCTCTGACAATGTCTTCCCCACTGCATTAGGCTACAAACAATCTTGAAATTATGAGCTAAAATAAACCTTTCCTCTTATGTTATTTCTTTATAGTATCCAAGGTATTATAGAAGGACTATTTACAGACCAAGTACTCATCACATGCAGTCTCAAGACCTCTGTGACTAGAGTATCTTTTCAACTGGTTAAGTGAGCCAATCAAAAATGCTTCATCTACTCCAGCAATCCTATCATTCACAACCTTTGAATTCTTTTTTCATAATCTTCTACCAAGGAACTTTTGCCATCTAAACTTTATTTAAAATAGACTACATTTTGATCCAGGTTATACCCATCCAATCAATAAAACACATCTATTGAACAGACTGATAAATTAAATCAGATGTAGAGTCCTACTTTCTTAGTACCTCAGAAGTCTTCCCACAGATCATTTTCAAGATTTAACTAAAAGATTTTCTAGTTCTTTCCATTAGTTTGGGATAAAATTATCTTGTAGATTAAACTTTAAATTTGGTTTCTTTTATGTTCTCTATCCCAGGTCTAGTGATGATTTTGCAAACAAGATGGTACATGCGAGTCTTTAAACTGAGGAGATGACTTCTCTTGCATGACAGGTTTTTTTTTTCTTTTTAGTTTTTTAACAAAAACATGTCTTGATCATTCTCACATCAGTGGTGAAATGACATTATCAGACACAAAATTTGTGATGGCTACAGCTGGTGAGAAAGGCCCACAAAAGCCCTGACTCAAGATGACCTTCATTCCTTCTGATATTATCCAGTATACTCTGTGAAATCTCCTTTTTTATCCTTTCTTAATCCAAGTTTAGGTTTACATGGTTGTCCTGACATTTTTTTTTTTTTTTGCATGTGAATTCTAAGTGTTGGACAATTTGTACTTCCAAATTTTGCATTTAATTTACAACATTGCAGCTGGAAAAGAAACTAAATTATTTAGCTATAATTATAGAAAGTCCCTGATATTTTGCTCATGTCTTCAGCCAAGAATTTTTGTTTTTATTTGCTTTTGCTTTTTTTCTTACTTCCATTAGAAGGAAACACTTCTCTGTATCATATCTTAGGAACTAGTAGACTTTAATTCTCTCCTAACTTTACCTCTACATATGACCTTGGACATTTTCATTTAATAAAAATCTCATGAGTTGCATCCAGAGAGAGCAATTTATTCCTTTGCCACTAAGTGATGTAAATTACAAGACACTCAGTGGGCATTAAGTGGAATTGTTGCTTATTTTAATGTCAATTTAACCACAGACAAGATCTTTATCTACTTGGTGTCCACTGGCCTACTTCCTAATCATAATTGCCATGTAAGCTAGGTCTTTGGTTATAAATATTTCAAACACACTTTGGTTGTTTTTTCCAAAATCAAATGAACAGATAGGTTACTAACGGTTCAGATGATCATCAGAACTGCTGGAGAATCAGGATTGGAAAATGAAGTGGAACAACACATGGTACTGAGACAAGACAAAGTTCCCAATCTAGGATGCACATGGGTAAAATGTGCTCCCCCTGATGGTAAGTAACTAGGTTTTTCTGTGACTGCCTCATCCCCATCCTCATCCTCATCTTCATCCTCATCCTCACCCTCACCCTCAACCTCTTCCTCATCCTCAAGTCATGTATGCCTTAGAGAGCCAAAGCAATCAATCTACCTGGCTTCCTTTTCCCACAATAGGATGGATTCACTTCTAGAAGGAATGCTGCACAAAGCTGACTAGCAAATTAACCAATATTAAGAATTCATCTACTATCCATTGAGAAATAAATAGGCTTAAAGTCATTAATATGTAATATTTGATACTTTTTTTTTTTACTTTTCTTCTCCTTCCTTCAGACCTGGCCATGCCCACTCCCATTCTTTTTTTTTATGACTTTTTTATTGGATATATTCTTTATTTACATTTAGCAGTTAAGAGCACTGACTGCTCTCCTGAAGGTCCTGAGTTCAAATCCCAGCAACCACATGGTGGGTCATAATCACCTGTAATGAAATCTGATGCCCTCTTCTGGGTGTCTGAAGACAGTGACAGTATACTCACATATAATAAATAAATCTAAAAAAAAGTATTGATACATCTTATCAGTCTGAGTTTTGAATGTTTTTTAGAAACAACAACATCCCCACAAGTTTGCAAAATTTTCTATATGCTTTGAAAATGTTTGTTGGAAAAGAAATTGTTCTTTTCCTACAGAGTATGAAGCTATGTTTCTTGTAAGCAACTGTGGCTTATCCTATGGCTTAGTGAGGATTTCTGGGGGTTTAGTCAAATAATGTCTCTATATATTCAACAATGCACAAATGACTCATTACCTGTTTTGTTATACATTTTGTGCCTTTACCTATCTTCATGCTAGTTTAGACTGTCAACACTCACTGTAAAAGAGCTGTTAGCAATGGCATCTGTAGCTGGCATAGGGAAGACAACTAAACAAGTGTACAGCCTTCGAAAAATTAGCAGTTTCCTTGCTTTGAAATTTACCTATGTAGGCATATCCTGTAAGATTCAGTCATGTATTAGAGACAAGTACAGTTCCAGAGGAACTTAAAAAAGAGAGTCACTGTTTTGTCATCAAGGATTATATATAAAGTACCTCCAAGGGTCTCAGAAATGAGACTACCTACCATCAGGCCAGTAAACTAAAATGCAGGTGTCTCAAACCAGCCTATTAGTATATCTTCAGACTGAAATGTCAGTCTTGTTTTTTGTCAAATAGGATACCGACTTGATTTTCCATGAATTCTTCTTCCTTGTAATATTACAAGAGTAATAGAGGCCCAAACCATTTGATATAGGTAGCACTGCTATTATCAATTTATAATCTTACTTCATAGAGATATCATTTGTCACTCAGCTCCTTAAAGACAACTGTATTTTTCTTTACATATCTTACTTCCATCATCTCAAAAAGAAGCAAGATGAATATTCCTTCATCACAGAGTTTTTAGAAAATCAAGGACATTTTCAGTATAGTGAAAGGTAAACACTAGTAAATTTTTGCTGCCACCATAACTAAGCAAAATTCCAAATAAAATATATTCTTGTATTTATTTCTATTATTCTGATATATGATTTACTGCAAAAACAAAATATTTGGAAAATATTTTAAAACATATTATTTTACATTTTAGAAACCATTTCATTAATTTATGTCCTTATAATCATCTCTCTGAGATAGTTACAATGACAAATAGTTATTTCAATTTTGCCAAGAAGAGACTAAAACAAAGGGACATTGGGTTGCATTCTTCCCAACTTAGTTAACCTATTCTAGATAATCCTTCACACATATATCCAAAGAATCTTGCTCCTAAGAGATAACCCAAGAAAATGTGCCAATTAAATTTATAAACACAATGTATTCTAGTAGTTGTGTTTTGGTATATATTTATTTATTTATTTATTTATTTATTTATTTATTTATTTCATATTATTTGTATATAACAGCTGTTTTATGGAAGTTTTTCAGCATTAAATGGCATTCTTTATACCTCTTTCTTGTCAGTCTCTTTATCAGCCATCCTCTTAATCTACATGGATATTAAATGAATTTTAGAAACTCTTTATGTCTTTCCTAGATGTTTCATAGCAAAGTACTTTTACCAAATGTTAGTTCTACATGTGGCTCGATACTGTACTACAAATATAAAAAAATAACACATGGCTAAAACCTTGAGGGTGTTCACATTCTCCAAAGAAGCATAGTCAGAATCACCTACCCATGGTATTTTCAAGTAGTAGTTTTAGCTAGAATGAAAACATAAAGAATCATAAAAGAATAGCATAAAGAATGCTATGATTTAGAGAATTGGTGTAAACCTCACACAGATTTGAATTAGGTTTTCTGGTGAGCGTTAATTATTAGAATAGCCAGCAAACTGCTTCACATATCAGCAACTACTAAAAGTACTTTTTAGTACTCACCAAAGTACCCCTTTGATTGTTAGAAAAAAAACTTTCATTAATAATGTCAGGAATTGGTGCTTGCCTATGGATGGCTTTCAAAATTCATCAGTTATTGGTTGACTATTCCTTCAATCTCTGCTCCCTCTTTGACCCAGTATTTCTTTCAGACAGAACAAATTTGGGGTCAAATTGGTCTCCTTATCCTTCCACTGGTGGTCCTGCCTGGCTATAGGAGGTGGCCTATTCAGGTACCATGTCCCCACTATTAGACATCTCTGAAAATGTCACCCATGTTGTTTCCTGGGAGTTTCCCCCATGCCAGATCTCTAGGACTTCCTAGAGATTACCCACACTCCCCTTCTCACTGGTAGCTACAGATATCCATTCAGTCTTCTGGCCCTATGTGCCTCTTTCCTATCTCCTCACACCTGATCATGCCTCCCATCTCCTTCTCCATTCTCTCCTTCTGCCTCCTATGATTATGCCTCCTATGATCCCTTCTAAATGGGATTCAAGAATGGACCTTCTTATTTAATTTCTTGGGGTCTATGGGGTATATCATGGTCATTCTGTACATTATGGCTAATAAACACTTATCAGTGAGCACATATTGAGTCTAGATTACCTCACTCAAGGTGATATTTTATAGTTCCATCCATTTGCCTCCAAAATTCCTGATGTCCTTGTTTTTAATAGTTAAAGAGTATTTCATTGTGTAAATGAACATTTTCTGTATCCATTCTTTGGTTGAGAGGCATCTGGGTTGTTTCCAGTTTCTGGCTATTATGAATAAAGTTGCTATTAATATAATAGATCACATGCCCTAGTGGTATGGTGGAACATCTTTTGGGTATATGCCCAGATGCAGGATAGCTGGGTCTTCAAGTAGGACTATTTCCAGTTTTCTGAGAAAACATCAGATTGATTTCCAGAGTGGTTATACTACTGATCTTCTGTTATGCTTACAGACTGGAGCCTTAGCATAACTGTCTTCTGAGAAGACACAACAAAATAGTTCATCCTAACAGTTGTATGATGACAAGAAAATATCATTTTCTTCACATTTTCCCAATAATAAATTGTGCTAAGAATCTTTCATATACTTATGTACTATGTATTTGTGTTCTTTTTGGAAAAAAGGCCTCTACAAGTACTTTTCTAGAGTAAAATAAACAAGCAATATTCTTAACAAAAGTCAGGATATAGTATAAGTGATCTTTGAAAGTTAGAATTTTCATATCTGTCTTGTTTTAAAATCCATAAAATGATTAATCTCCAAACAGATGTAGATTGTCATAAACCTACCCTCTAGTGAGTTTTATACTGTTGTTGCTATTTTCAATATTTCTTGTCTCTCTTGATACAAGATATCAACCAAATCCAAAAAAGAGAGACATTTGATTCACAAAAGTATGGATATTATTGTTTACCGAGCAAGTTGGAGGCATATCTCATTTCTCTACTAGAAACAAGGTCAAGGTGAGAAGTAAGCCAGTGAAGATCACAGTTCAAATACAAAACGCTGATATTAAAAGGGAGAAAGTCCAAATAGAGACAGAAACTAAGATTCAGCTTTGGTGAATGCTGTGATAATGATACAAGCAAGAAAACTGGAAAAATAAAATATTCAAAGTAACAGACCTTGATTTTAAGTCCCTCCTTCAAAAAAGGAAAATAAAAACCTTTTAACTTCACACGTTTCTTGTAAACTTCTTCAAATTCTCTTTACTCTTGATACACAGTTAGGGCTGTAATCCTGGGTGTCATAAAAGTCTCATGGTCAGGGGAACAGATGTCTGACATCCATATTCATCATCTTGATGGTCTTCTAAAGCCAAGTGTTTAATGACATAAACTTTGAAAGGACTTAAACATTGCCAGGACTCACCTGGAATTAGAAACAAATAACCTTTTTTCTTTGTGAATTGTGGTACAGTAATAAGGTAAATGGGTACAAAATTCACTAAATTACAGTACATCCTGTACAGTTCTTGTCATTCACATAAAATAATTTCTTATGGGATTTTTCTTATTTCTAACTACTCACGAATGACTTGGTCTTGTCAATTCTGATCATGGATGATTAGTCTTACAAAAGTCTTGCTTTATAGACATATTACATAATATGGCACTTTCACACTGGAAGGAAATTGTGCAAGTGAAAGACAAGAATTGAAAGGTTATGTGACCCAAACCATGTGCTAGAGAACTGTACAAATTTCCAGAGTGGAAGCAAAAGAAAAGTGCCAGATTCCAACCACATATGGTTGTGAAATTTTTCAAAGGAAAATTCCAAGAAGCCAAAATTCTACTGTTTCCTTTGTAGTTGTTTGAAAATAAAGTTAGTAGCTGGTCTCCCTTTAGTTATATATCTGAAAGTATGCAGCTATGTGGCAAATGACTTCCTGAGATGAATAAATAATGCTTTAAAATCATTACTTCATTAGATCTTATAGAAGTTCCGAGAAGAGCTTCCTATGTTCAAGTGAAATATACCTTAACTGTCTTAGAAGAAAGAAAATGTGTTATGAAATACTTGATGCAAAGTCTAAAATACTGTTTACAGATACTTCCTGAGTGGTAGTAGCTACTTCTTAAGTCAACTATCAAGTATTAAACACTTTGCATTCCTACATAAATATCATTACAATAGTATCTCAAAGAGAGCTTCATCTGAATTTCATAGTCAAGGATTGGAATCTCAGAGACCCTAAGATACTGGATATACTTAGTACTTATAAACCAGGCACCAGAGTTTTTAACTAGATCATTCTGGTTTCAAAGCAATCTCTTCCCATCGTGCCAAATCAGACTGTACTCTGCCTATCCATGCTATACATGAGATTATTTACTACAATCTAGGACATAATCTCATCAGAACACCCATCCACTTTAGAAGTTGTGTAAATTGAAAGATACTATTGATTTCTGAAATCTTAGTGATGGTTCATAACAGAAGAAAGTAAAAATAGGTTGAAAGCTACAAGCCAGCTTCACAGAAAATAAAAGGTTTTTGTCTGGGTTAATAGCCACTTATCAATGAGTGCATACCAAGTGTGTTCTTTTGTTACCTCACTCAGGATGATATTCTCTAGTTCCATCCATTTGCCTAAGAATTTCATGAATTCATTGTTTTTAATACCTTTGCATTCTTCTCCATTGTGTAAATGTACCACATTTTTTGTATCTATTCCTCTCTTGAGGGATATCTGTGTTCTTTCCAGCTTCTGGATATTATTAATAAGGCTGCTATGAACATAGTGGAACATGTGTCTTTATTCCATGCTGGAGAATCCTCTGGGTATATGCCCAGGAGTGATACATCTGGGTCCTCAGGTAGTACTATGTACAATTTTCTGAGGAATTGCCAGACTGATTTCCAGAGTGGTTGTACCAGCTTGCAATCCCACCAACAATGGAGGAGAGTTCCTCTTTCTCCACATCCTTGCCAGCATCTGGTGTCACCTGAGTTTTTTATCTTAGCCATTCTGATTGGTGTGAGGTGGAATCTCAGGTTTGTTTTGATTGGCATTTCACTGATGACTAAGAATATTGAACATTTCTTTAGGTCCTTCTCAACCATTCTGTATTCTTCAGCTGAGAATTCTTTGTTTAGGTCTGTACCCCACTTTTAATAGAGTTATTTGTTTCTCTGGAGTCTAACTTCTTGAGTTCTTTGCATATATTGGATATTAGCCCTCTAGAGGATGTAGGGTGGGTAAAGATCTTTTCCCAATCTGTTGGTTACTATTTTGTCCTATTGACAATGTGCTTTGCCTTAAAGCAGTTTGGCAATTTTGTGAAGTGCCACTTGTCAATTCTTGATATTAGAGCATAAGCTATTGGTGTTATTTTCAGGGAATTTTCCCCAGTACCCATGTGCTTGAGGGTCTTCTCCACTTTCTTTTCTATTAGTTTCAGTGTGTCTGGTTTTATGTGGAGGTCCTTGATCCACTTGGACTTGAGCTTTGTACAAGGAAATAAGAAAGGATCTATGTGTATTCTTCTACATACTAACCTCTAGTTGAATCATCACCATTTGTTGAAAATGCTGACTTTTCCCCACTAGATGGTTTTAGCTCTTTTGTCAAAGATCAAGTGACCATAGGTGTGTGGGTTTATTTTTGCATCTTTAATTCTATTCCATTGATCTACTTGCCTGTCCGTGTACCAATACCATGCAGTTTTTACCATTCTGCTCTGTAATACAGCTTGAGATCAGTGATGGTGATTCCACCAGAAGTTCTTTTATTAATGAGAATAGTTTTTGCTATCCTGGGTCTTTTGTTATTCCAGATGAATTTGCAAATTGCTTTCTAACTCTATGAAAAATTGAGGTAGAATTTTGATGGGGATTGCATTGAATCTGTAGATTCCTTTTAGCAATATTGCCGTTTTTACTATATTAGTATTTCCAATCTATGAGCATAGGAGATCTTTCCATCTTCTGAGATTTTTTTCGATTTCTTTTTTCAGAGACTTGAAGATCTCGTCATGCATATCTTTCACTTGCTTAGTTAGAGTCACAACAAGGTATTTTATATTTTTTATGACTATTGTGAAGGGTCAGAATACTCAAGATACAATCCACATACCTCATGAAGCTCAAGAAAAAAGAAGACCAAAGTGTGGATACTTCGGTCCTTCTTAGAAAGGGGAACAAAATACCCATGTAAAGAGATACAGAGAAAAAGTATAGAGCAGAGTCTGAAGGAAAGGCCATCCAGAGACTGCACCACCTGGGGATCCATCCCATATACAGTTAGCAAACCCAGACACTAATAGGGATGTCAACAAGTGCTTGCTGACAGGAGCCTGATATAGCTGTTTCCTGAGAAGCTCTGCCAGTACCTAATAAATACATGGGTGGATGCTTGCAGCCAACCACTGGACTGAGCTCAGGGTCCCCAATGGAGAAGCTCAAGAAAGGATCCAATGAGCTGCAGGGGTTTGCAACCCCATAGGAGGAACAACAACATAAACCAACCAGTAACTCCAGAACTCCCATGGACTAAACCACCAATCAAAGATTACACATGGAGGGACCCATGGCTCCAGCTGCATATGTAGCAGAGGATGGCCTTGTTGAATATCAGGGGGAAGAGAGGCCCTTTGTCCTGTGAAGGCCTGATGCCCCAGTAGAGGGGAATACCAGGAAAGGGAAGGGGGAATGGTTTGGTTGGTGAACAGTGGAGGGGCGATGGGATATGGGGTTTTCAGAATGGAAACCAGGAAAGGGAATAATATTTGAAATGTAAATAAAAAATAGAAAAATAACAGGATATATATATATATATATATATATATATATATATATATATATATTCTCTAAGACCTTTATAATCATTTATTTTGTCTTTATATTGTACAACATTGAGATGGGTCTTGTTTTGTGGGACTTGTTTGTTTTTATACTCTTTTTGTCTTGTTCTATATCTGAAAAATAGATTATTGTTCTGATTTTTTTTACTTACAAATGTGACCTCCTAATATAGAATTTGAGCATCCATGCTCCTGAAATACAAAGCCATTTCGAATATTTATCACATTATTTATTAGAGGTGGGGATGCATGTGCCATGATGTGCTTTAGAAGTCGTAAGAAAACTTTCTTCTTCCACCATATGTGAAACTCAAGTGCCACTGTGAGCTTCAGTAGTCAACTCAACATAAACTCATAGTCTTGTGGGAAGAGGGAATCTAGCTAAGGAACAGCCTCCAAAAAATTGACATGTGGTATCTCTTAATTGTTAATTGACATAGAAGGGCCCACATACTGTGGGTAGTAACAACCTTGGGTGGATATGCCTGAGAAAGAGAAAAAGAAAGGAAGGAAGAAAGGGAGGGAGGGAAGGAGGAGCAAATCATAGGGAACATGCCACTAAGTTGTGTTAGTCCATGGTCTCCAGATTCCTGCCTTGAACTCCTGTCATTTCTGTCCTCTGTGATGAACTATAACCTGTAAGCCAAATAAATGATAGCACAACATACATGCAATATTCTCACTCTGTTTTAGTTACAAAATTCAACTGAGTTCTTTTTTGGGTGGTGGTTCATTCATTTTTGTATCCATATAGTAATTAACAAGGTAAACATTCCATACTTGGTAAATTCATTCACTTATCAGTTACTATTTAGGCTGCTTTCAGCTTTATTCTATTAAAAATAGTCCCTTTTATAAAATTCTCTCTTGCTGATCATAAATGGGAATTTCTCCAGTTTGATTGCTAGACAAATTGGAGTTTGTACAGATCCATGTTTCCTTAGGACACACCAACTTGGTTTCCCATAACTGCATGTAGAATTCACACACTAGCATTCTCTAGCATCTTGGAACTTTCTTACTTGAGTCTATGATGAGGCATTTGGGCACCCTGTGTTCATCATTTTATTAATATTGGAGCTTTTTCAAAACACATTAAGATAATCTTGTCAGTTGCCTGTATGTTTTCACTTGCAATGCTCTGGTAAGTTTTTTTTTCAACCTATGTGATCAACTTTTTTATCTTCACTGATACTTATTAAAGCAATTTTTGCAGATATCAAAGTATTTATGAAAAATTATTTTTGTATTCTTTTTATAAGTTTCTATTTCTAAGTTATGGTTAAGGTTTTCCTCCTGTCAGCTTTTTCCTGAATTTTCCCCAGAATTATTGACATATAATTATCAAAGTCTGAGTACCTGAAGAGACCACAGCACTGTGTTCTGGTATATGAAATTATCAGTCCAATTCAGCTAGTTAATAATTTTATCACTTTACACAGTTACTTAAGCATAAGACAAAACATCTGACATAATCCTCTGAAGTTGTTCAAATTTATATAGCATTTTCTACTTTTAAATTTGTATCTACTAGCCATGTAAGGAAGTGTCCTTAGTATAACTGCTGATAAGTGGATGTTTTATAACATTTTATATTGCATATGTCATCACAATTCTTTATGCTTCTTTTCCTTCTCTCATGAAATCTTTGGAATATTAAATTTTGCCTATTTATCTTTTCCCTCTGCTATTTAATGGTTCTATTCTCTACTTGGATCTTTTTTTGGTTGCTACCTTAGAGTATTTCTATGAGAACTTCTATATTATAATCTCCTACCTAAGCCATAGCTATTTTATCTCTCATGAGGCCACTTTTAAACTATAGGCTAATTTTGGATAGTGTTCCAATTGTTTCTATTTTGAATATAAAAAATGTTATACATTCTTAGTGACTTAGAGATAAAGTAAAATAAATTTAGTACAAACTTGTTCTGATTTGACTCTAGAAATAAAGTCTGCCATAAGCTAAGGAGCATGTTTGTTTCTACTTCAGTTCCTGTATTCGTGTCTCACAATGTAAAAGATGCATTAATGAGGCTGTCAAGGGATGAAAACGATGTATCTACACATGGCAGTGGGAGAGATGTCAGAGTAGCAAGCCAATATCTATCTGATGCAGGCAAAAGTCAACTGAAAGGATTAACATTAAATATGTGTAGGTAGGGGGATAGATTTAGCCTGCTAGACCTTGATGAAAACCAGCAAAGACACTCATATCTAAATCTCTACCACAGAAGAAATAGGGGTATAGTAGGGTGGGTTACTTACAGCAATATCATTCTGTTTTCTCTTCAGACTGGGAAACCTTGGCAAATAGCCATCACATTCTTATTTCAGAAGTGTCTTCTTCATTTAATAATGGAAAACTGTACAACAGTTGGAATGCTTTCTTGTCAAAAAAGATCACAGCAAAACTTTTGGTTTGTTTGTTTGTTTTGCTTTTGTGTCTTACCCTTTACTAACCAGTGAATTGAAGACAGACATCACACACCTTGCAGCATTGGCATCATCTTTAATTTTCATGATTTGAGTTGGTGAAGAATATTGTACAAGAATGCCAGTAGAGCATGAAGCATAAAATCTGAAACTTATTTGTTTTTATTTTATTTTTGTTTTGTTTTTCTTTGTTTTTCTTTATTTTTTCTCTTTCTCTTTTTAGTAGATATTTTCTTTATTTACATTTCAAATGATTTCCTGGTTTCCACTCCAAAAACACCCTATCCCATCCCTCCATCCCCCAGCTCACCAACCCACCTACTCCTTTTTCCCTGTCTGATATTACCCTATACTGGGGCATTGATCCTTCTCAGGGCCAAGGGCCTCTCCTCCCTTTGATGTCCAACAAGGCCATCCTTTGCTACATATGCAGCTGGAGCCATGGGTCCCTCTATGTGTACTTCTTGGTTGAAACTTATAATTTGCAGAAATAAAATCAATTGGTAATACAATTACCCCACAACTGTACTTTAATACAGTACAGTATTGTATAAGTATAACTTAGTAGCTGTAAGAACAATAAGATGTGTTTAAAAGATGAATATTTAGTTTTGAACTTTTGTATGAATTAAAAACTGTGTAAAAGAATTTAAAATTTATGAATTGCTCCCACTTCAGTCTCCTCATCATCCTCCCTTAGTGGCACTTAAATCTCCATATATCCTGTATGTGAGTTATCAATGGATATCACGATCTACAAACAGTAAATGTCCCTGTCATGATCATGATTCAGTTTTTATAGCTCATATTCATTTGACTACATGTGTACCCCACCTATCAATAGCCTAGGAAGCCCTGCCTTTCACCATTATCATACATTCTTTACCTGTATTCTCCTTCATTGTCCTTAAGTGACATCATGCTAGGACAACTGTCAACCCAATGCCCTAAATACCCATGCTTTTGATTAGCAAATGTGAACATACTGTGTGCTCAGTGGATTCAATGAATGCTAGATGTTCAAAACCCAAAGGAGCACTCTCTCTAACAACAATAATATTTTTTCTGAGAAATATGAAAAGATGATGCTGAGATTTATTCCATATGTGTTTTTTTAAGCATCAAGAAAACACCTGTTTTTGGTAGATGGCCATACTCTTACAATGGAAATTGGTGTCTAAATTTGGAAAGATTGATAATTCACTCTTAAAATACCACCTGCATAAAGGTATTCTATGTAATGACATGTTTTTACTTATGCAGTAATAGTCAATCCTGAAAGAGATTGTTTTCCTTTTCCTGAGCTCAACTGTGAGTGTTTTGTTTGGTAGGCTGCTGAAGCCACAAAAGTGTACTCCTCTTAGTGGGTTCTATTAATGGAGATTGAATCTGAGAAAGACAGTGATAAAATTCAACCTTAGTGAACAGATCATAGAATAAGAGGTTGAGATTGAGCAGAGCTGTACCAAAGCTTTGTTATCTTTGATCATGAAAGGCCATGATTAAGTAAAAACCTCCAGCCCCCCAGGCAGACAGCTTCAACGATCCTCTTGTTTTCAGCCCAATCTCTGTTACTAGGAAATTCCATTTCCAAGAGTCTTTGTGTTTTGAGAACAGTTGGATCTTAGGATCATTTTTCTATCTTCAAATGAGAAATAACATAAAATCTACTTTTAGATACTTACCCTTTTAAAAATAAAAAATATGTAAATAGCAGGTTTTTTTTCAAACAAAAATCTACCATTTTATTTAACAGAAACCTAACTATTAAGATCAGAATTAGAATCAAGAACTACAAAGCAAGGAAAGCTATACTTAGAATATGTATAAAAATACCTTAAATAACAGAACTGGCTCTGGTAAACCAGAAATGATAGGATGCTTTCAAGCAACAGCAAATATTCATTCTATTAAAATCATGAATAAAATCCCAGAGGCTCCATAGATAACTGGCAAGAAAGGGAACTAAGAAAGCATAAAGTCAAATCATAAAGGCTCTCTTCCTTCCTTTCCTTACACACTCACTCTTACATGTGTGCTGACAGCTCTTACATGCATACAATCTGACCCCCAATTCCTTGTTGATTTGTCTACATTTATCCATAAGGTTTCTGTTTTTATAAAATACTTTCTGATGAAATGAAACAAAATGAAAAACTGGCAGAACAGATGACATAGAAAATTGAATGGGAAGAGGAGAAGACAAAAGAACAGAAGAAACATTGTTTTCTTTAAAATTATAAGTTGACAACTTCTTTGTAAGGACAAAGCCCATTACAAAAAAAAAAAAAAAACCCAAACCACAACAAAAATCCTCAACCAATCAAAATTCTGTATTGTGGAGCACAGTCCCAACAAATTCATCTACATAAAAATTCTTGCACCTAAGACAATTGTGGAAAGGGTACAGGAAGACTGCCCCCAAATCAGAGAGTTTTCTATGAGATTATGTCTCTTAAGAATGTCAAAGGTTTGATCCATAATGTCTCACCAAAATGATTGCTTCATGCTAAATGAGAAAACAAAAACAATGAGCATGGTAATGCGGAAGGCACAGATCCACAGGCCTCAACTTTTCACAAAACACTACAGGCAGCTAAGGAAAGCTGAGTGTAGGAGGAATCATTTTCCCTAGGGAAAAGCCTAAGAGCTGGTTACCAAATACCAACAGGTCAGTCCTAAATACATATACCCACAGAAAACACTATACAGAATAAAACAGGGTGCATTTATATATTTAGGAATATATATTGAAGAAAGAGATCATGAATTTAAAAAAGAGCAAGAATGGCATATTGGAAGATTTAGAGTTTGAGAAAAGGGAAGAGGGTAATTATATTATAATCTCAAAAAATAAAAGAAAGTTTTCAAAATTAAATGTAGAGCTTTGGATTACCTAGGTCACTTGCTTACGTGCCTGAAGCCCTGGTTTCAATCCCTAGCACCACATTTACTGGGTTTTGTGGCATATGCCTCTAATGCCACTACTGGGGAAATAGAGAGAGTAAGACCAGAAGTTCAGGATCATCACTGGCTACACACAGTACTCAAAGCCAACCCAAGCACAAAACTGTTCCTATAACAAATAAAGCCAAACAAAACAGAAATCTCTTCCCTCTCTCTTTCCCATCCTGACCCTACATTCCCTCCTACATTACTGTTCAGATATCTACTTTCATTTTTCACTCAGGTATATGTGAATGTAGCATACCCTCAACCCTAAACCACAATGATAGCCCATTTCCTCATAGTTACTACCCAAATCCAAGACTCCTAATGACTCAGCACTGTGGCTTTCAGCTGTCTTTCAGTCTAGAACATTTCTCTCACTATTTTCTAAATGTAAAAGGTTGTTTCATATTTTAAAAAAGTTTTTGAATGGTCCCAATCAGAGAAAATTTTCTCCACATACAAACTGACATGTCTGAAGAACCACATCCCTCAATTTTAGGCCTGAAAGCCATATTATAGTAAAAACAAATAGGTTCATTGCTAGTTATAATTCGATTTCTAGTTGAACTACAATCATTTCTTTATTTCAGAGAGTTAATAACCATTTGTAACCTGTGGTGTTTGTATATGCTCTGCCCAGGGAGTAGTACTATTAAAAGATTTGGTCCTGTTGGAGTAGGTGTGTCACAGTGGGTATGCACTTTAAGACCCTCATCCTAGCTGCCTAGAAACAGTATACTGTAGCATGATCTGATGATTTTTTGAATTTCCTCAGTTTCTGCTGTTATATCCCCCTTTTTCATTTCTAATTTTGTTAATTTGGATACTGTCTTTGTGCTCATTGGTTAGTCTGGCTAAGGGTTTATCTATCTTGTTGATTTTCTCAAAGAACCAGCTCCTGGTTTTGTTGGTTCTTTGTATGGTTCTTTTTGTTTCTACTTGCTTGATTTCAGCCCTTAGTTTGAAGATTTCCTGTCTTCTACTCCTCCTGGGTGAATTAGCTTCTTTTTGTTCCAGGGATTTCAGGTGTGCCCTTAAGCTGCTAGTGTATGCTCTCTCCAG
>BDUI01000248.1:152471-163645 GCA_002335545.1 Apodemus speciosus
AAAAAAAAAAAAAAGAAACAGTATATTGCTACCAGAAAGTCTTCAGATGAAGATTTAAAACTCTCAGGTGCTCCTGCACCTTGCCCGCCTGCATGCTGCCATGTTCCCACCATGATGATAAAGAACTGTACTTCTGACCCTGTAAGCCAGCCTCAATTAAAAGTCCTTATAAGAGCTTCCCTGCTTATGGTGTCTGTTCACAGAAGTAAAACCTTTGTTTCAAAGGGGTTCTTATGGCTACCTTGTTATAACTACCTTTCATTATGACCACCTTGCAATCTTGTCTTTGTCTCAAGAGATAATAATGACTAATTTGTAATGCTTTATGTTATGCTCCTGTAAACCCACCTTTTTTGCCAAATGCCCCACTTGGAACCCCAGCAACCAATACTATAAAAACCTTATCTTCCTCGCATCCGAAAGCTTATCTCTAAAATCACAACATAGGACCATCTAGCTCCAGACACTCACGTAGAATAAAGTTCATTTTTATTAGACAATTGTGAATTTGGTCTTTCTCCTCACAATTTTCAGCTCTAGAAATGTCAATTGAACATGATATAAACATACTATAAACATGATGTTTATAGCAACCCTGCCAACATCATGTTTTTACACCTTGCCTAATTAACCTAAAAGCAGAACCAGTCACTCAGGTAGTAATCTTGTTTTAGTGTCATCTCTACCACACTGTTCTTATACCCTGGAGAGCCATGGAAGTGAGTGAAACAATACTCTTCTCTAAGTAGATTCAGTTTTAGGCTCTGCATGCCTAAAATACTAGTGTTTAATAGACTAAAGCAGAAGGATCACACATTTAAGGCCAGAATGAGCTACATATTGAGGCCTTTCTAAGCACAGGGGAAGGAAGGTTGCTTTTTACATAGTGATAATCAAACAACAATTGCATCATCCAATAATTGCATACATTATTCTGTTCAGATATTTATTATAAATTACTATGGATGATGTACTGCCTAGTTTAACATCAACTTGACACCTAGATGAGAGATGGGAATATCAACGGAGAAGTGGTTCCATAGGATTGAGCTGTAAGAAAGACAATGGGCCATTTTCTTAATTAGTTATTGATATGGAAGGTCCTCTCAGCTGGTTGTGCTGAATTATATGGGGAAGCAGGCTGAGAAAACTATGATAAGTGAAGTCAGTAACTGGCACCCTGTAAATACTCTGTATGAGTCCCTGCCTCCAGGTTCCTACCCTGTTTCAGTTCCTGCCCAGACTTCTTTGAATGATATAGTATGATGTGGAAGTATAAGCCAAATAAACCCTTTCCTCCCCAAGTTGCTTTGTTTTATCAGAGTGAGAGTAGTAATAACTAAGACATAAGGCATGAACTAAACACTGAAATTTATTTTCTCGCTGCTTTAGAATCTAGAATTATGGATCAAAGCACTACCAAGGTCCATGTCTGTCCTAGCATGCAACCTGCTGTATTTTCTTTCATATCCTCTGAGCATTCACAGGGAAGTGAGAGATATCATCTATTTAGAAAGCTAATTCTTAATAGATAAGAGCATACTCTTATAACCTTCTTTGCCTTAACCACTATATAATATAAAGATTCTAGACTGGTAGTTAGGACTTCAGTATATAAACTTGTTCAAGGGTTATAATTCATTACATAAAAGAAAATTTCAATAATGAGATTTATGAAGATAAAGGCAAGTGGTAGAAGAGAATGAACAAGAATTTTGGTAGCTCAGTGGTCAGAATGAACTCTTTGAAGAAGTGGCATTTGAGACACAGTGGGAGAAAAGATGGGCAAAGAAGCCAACAAAGACTTTGGGGAGCAACCTTCCAAGAAGCAGTAATTATAAACATAAATGCACTCTAACAAACCAACAAATGCTGAAATCCAACATTTCTGAGAAGTGATGAACCATATGATTATGGGACTTGTAAATAAAATCATTAGTGGGACATCTGAGTCTTTGGAGTTTGTTCCTTTGGAGAGCAAGCTATTAGGAAAAGGTCTACAAAATGACAATTTCTCATTCACACACTGGAACATAGTTGTCTGGAAGCTAGTGAAAGGCAAAGCTGGGAAGTCTGGAGAGGAGGCAGATATGACCATGTATAAGCTTAAATAGGTATACAGGAATACAGATGGCATGAAGGAATTGGTTTGGTATATATTAAGAGGGCAGGATCAGGAGCCTGATGATCAGTAGTTTGAGATTTTGAAGAAGAGACCAACATATCAGTTGTTGCATTGATTTGGTGTCAACATATCTTGATGGCTTAAAGAAATATCCGTTGAATGGAAAAATTCTGATAGGAAAGGATTTAGAAATAAAAAAATTAAGAATTAATTAATTAAAATGAAAATGACTTTTTAAAATGCAAGCCTAAGTATTGACTCAAAGGTTTGATTTATGAACTTCATGTTCAAAAGAAAGAATGGCCAGAGATGTAAATTTAAGAATGTTGTGTGCTGACTCTTCCATGAAGCCATATTTCTAGATGTAATATGTAAAAATAATCAAGGAGGATTTCTGCTTAATACCTGTTAATATTCTGTCTAAAATCCACCCCACAATTACCTGGCAACAGCCAGGTATGTCCTGCCCCATAGACCTGGCCCACTATAAAAGAGGCTGCTTTCCCCTCCTCTCTCTCTTTCATTGCTGTTGCCTCTTAGCACTCTCTTGGGCTCTCCTCCCCTCCCCCCTCCATGTGACCATGGCCGGCCTCTACTCCTCCACTTCTCTCTCTCTTTCTCTCTCTCTCTCTCTCTCTCTCTCTCTCTCTCTCTCTCTCTCTCTCTCTCTCTATCCCTCTCTGCCTCTCTCTGCCTCCACTACACCATTAACTCCTATCCTCTGCCCTGAATAAACTCTATTCTATACCATGTCTGTGTGTGTGTGGTCCCTCAGGGGGAAGAGGTGCCTAGGCATGGCCCACCAAAATGTTTGTTTTTCCACGTGGTTTGTCTGCCTGCACACCATGCAGGTCACCTGTTTGCCTGCCATGCAGGCCACAGGGATGCAGCGGAGATGTGGGCTGCAATGAGGGGTCACACCAGACCAAACAGTTCCATGTGGGGCTTTATTTAATATGGGGTAAAGGAGCAGCACACAGGAAGAAGGCAGGAAAAGAAAGAAAGAGAGAAGAGAAATGCTACCCAGTTATATATGAGTGATGACGTAAATCACAGGTAAAGGTAGGCCCATTGAATTCTGGATATATGGTGGCCTTTGCCTTGGTAACAGGCCTATAGTTGCACTGTGCTAATTGTCACCTATATGAAGTCACAGGTCTCGGTACTAACAATACCTGTGAAAGGAAAGAAAAAATGTCATTTTGAACAGAGGTGAAGGTTGAACTATAATTCAACAGAAGAGTTTTAAACATAGAACAAGCCTCCAGAACTCTTTGGAATTAGAAAAAAAAAGGCACACATCCAAGGCACATCACTTGGCACGGCCATTAACTGTTAGATGTTCTATGAAAGAAGTGTGATCTTGGGTGTGGTGGCTCTCTTATAGTGAGGCAATCACTGAACATGGCTGACATCCCAAAACCATATGTGGGACAACTCTGCCACAGCTGACGAAGGCTGCCTTTATTGTTGAGTAGCACATCCCAATCTTCCACACCATTACCCAGTTGTTAAGTAGGAAATGAATAAACTAACATCAACTCATATTAGTTGTTAAATGGGATTACCTTGAGATAGCTAAGATGAGGATGACAATATTTAATAACTATTTGACATGCAGGAACAGTTTCCCCAGATCAGGCCTGGACTCTGTAATTAAAGATAAATTCAAAGCTCCATCTCCTGGGAGGTCCTAGGTCTTTTAAGTTGATCATAAACAAAAGTCTTTGTATCATCTGAGGCTTCTCTGAACAGAGATGGTTTAAAAGAGAGAAATAATAAGGCATCTTCTTGATCTTCTTGGAATATGTAATTTGAAGAAATTAAAATATCAAAAGTTGACTTCTGTGTCTATATTTTGTGTAATAGAAATAGTGATCATATTCAAAAAGACCATGGGAGTTCTGGAAAATCCTTGTAAAAGTAAGAAGTCAGAATCCTACTCAGTTATGCATCAGAAACTCTAATTTTCTTTCTACTTTTCCCTAAGTGGATTAGGGAAGACTTTGTCTAGACCAGTGTTGAACACTCAAATGCTCTGGTGTCCCTGAGTTGACTTTTTTCCCCTTTGTATACCTGTGTCACATTTTTATTCCTTTCTTTTGCTTTCCTGCATTTCTGAAAGTAGCTATACTGCTTGGCTTCATGATATGTCATATCAATCAAAAGAAACCAAACCCAGCATTATTTGGAGCTCTTAATGCCACTGTTGTTCCCATGTTGAAGGTCATATAGTCAATGATAGGTCTCCTGTGGGGTTTTGGACCATAATCACAGGAGCTAGGTCTGTTGAGCACCTCTTCTCCACAATTAATGGAGTGCTGCAGTGGTCAGAACTACAACTTGGTAGTTAAAACCCAGGGAGGGCATTTCAGTGTTATTCCACAAGGTTTAAAAGCAATGTGAAAATCAAACCACTAGGAGAATTCCACCCATGCTTGGGGATTTCTACAGTAGCACATATATGATAGGAGACACGTTAAAGTGGAATTAAAGATGCAAACATGAAACTAAAACAAAAAAACAGTTGGGGTTGGATAATTAAAATAAATTTATTTTCACATGCCTGTTTACAATCTCTTTTAATAATATATATGACTCCTATATTTTTTAAAGGAAACTATATTTTATTGGGCTTCTGTGCAGGTTTTCTTCATTATATCTTCTTAGACAAGTCCCATTCTTGACACGCCATGCTTTACCTCAGAACTGGGAATTCTGGCTGAAAAATCCCTTAATCACATTGTTAAGCCTGAAGAAAACACGGGGGTGCACCCTGCACCTCATCCCTAAGAAGGCAACACCCCACATCACYCACGAGAAACGGTCTCAATGCAACAGCATGAGGTTTTTTTATTAGGAAAAAAAGAAAACCAGTATACTGGGATCGAATCCACTCATAACCACGCAGGGTCAGAGGAAATCCATAAGGAGCATACAGCGGAAAAGGGTTTTTAAATCATTCTGAAGGCCATCCCAGGGGGCAGGGCGTAACTGCATTCCCCAAGATGGGGTAGGGCAGACATTGAGGTCAGTGCAGGAAGGGTGGGGTAAACAACCTTTCCTTGAACAGAGGTCAGAGCAGGGGTGGGGGGGGAAGGTAAGCATTACAGAGCACAGACTTAAAATTTCAAGGCAGGATCTTTCAACATTAGACTGCCATAATGTTGCTACTTTTACTTTTACCTCCCTATAGTTTCCCCAACTGAAAATCCCACCCTGCTATCTACATACAATCATGCTGCACACCTGGACTGTGATTTCTTAGTAAAGAAAAAGTAGGACAAATATCATGGCAGAAATTCTAAGCATCAACACTATGGAAATTTGATTATCTCTCTGGTCCATGAGCTTTCATGATGATCGATCAGCAGTCAGGTAAATCGTCCAGATCCTGGCTGGAAAATCTGCATATGCAGAAAGTACAGGTCTGAGATGGGGGAGCCAGATTGGGGGAAAGAAGCCTGCCAGCAGGACACCACCTCCTACTTCTACTTACATTCACAAAAAAAAAAAAGTGAATAGGAAGAGTAACAGCTGCAAATGGCAAAACAACGGATCATAAAAACTTCACCTCAAGGTTTGTGCCCCCTCTTGTCATCCATTCTGTCACCAGATATCCTCCTGGGTGAGGTGGGTGGGTTATTCTAACATTCTAATGTTGGTTTTGGTATGTGTCCTGTATTCGTTTCCAGGTTGTGCTTTGCTAATGTTAACTATTTTCTCTCAGCTCCATTGAAGTTTCACTGAAGTTGAGCTCTACCTCCTTTCCCCAGAATGCCCTCTTCACAGGCTGCTGATAGATTGTAGTCACCATGCCCTTCTTTGCTCTCTTCTCTCTGAAATCCTTAATATGGGACTGAATTCTTCTCAGAGCCTGCTGTTTTCCCTGGCATTAAGAACTCCCTTAGGAGTGGCCAGTCAATGTCTAGTTTAACATGAGGCCCACTCCACAAAAAAGAAACCCACTCCCAACACTGCTTAGATCTCTAGACACTAAGAAGCAGATAAGCCAAGGGCCTAACATAGAAGCAAACACAATTGGTCTAGTGAAAAAAAGAACAAAATGACTCCTGATGATATTCAGCTATACTTATCAATCAGTGCCTTATGCACTTTTCATCAGAGAGGCCTCCTCTGGCAGCAGAGCAAACACAGAAACCCACAGCCAGAGAGTATGTGGAGAAAGTCTAAACTGAAAGTGTCCATTGTGTCCCTTCCACTGGAGATAAAGTAATCCCATAGAAGAAGGGAGTCCCAGAGAAAAGAGAACTAGGAGAATCAGGAGAACATGGCTTGCCAAATCAACTAAGCAGGGCTCATATGGGCTCACAGAGACTGAAAGAGCAAGCATGGATCTGCACCAGATCCTCTATGTATATATTATGTCTGTTACATTGGTGGTTTTGTGAGACTCACATCACAGAGGCCTGGGTTCACATGTGTAAATATATCCATCTATTATGTGCCTCTTCAGATGCCAAGGTCACAGTAAAATCCCAACCTCCAGGAAAAGAGGTGGATCTTTGCCAGGACCAGCTTCTATAGAAGAAGCATTGTTCTATGAGGGCTGACTTGAAGGCCCACAAGGGGCCAAAATAGTCTCCAAGTTATTCAGATTTTAATAGTGTTTTTCTTGAGCTTTTCTAAAAATCCAGATACTTTTACAAGAAGAGGTACCTTTCTTGGATCCCTCTGGCACTTTAAATAATGACACAGAGACTGTTTGGCTTTTTGCTGGGGAATTCTCCCAGCTACTATAAACTTAACCTGACTATTTTAGTCTTTGACCCTACCTCTCTGCCCTGCTCTGGTTCTTGTCTGTTGCCTTTTGTGTCTGATTTGGTTCTCTCATTTCAGCTTGCATCTCCTGCAGCACTCTCTGCTGGAAGCTCTACCCTTGTACTTCCTGCCTCAGCAGGTCATCAGGTCTTTATTATGACCAGGCAGCAGTAAAACAAAGGTTGATATGTCTTTTAGATTGCCTTTAGCCAGGTGATGTAGGACAAACATTTACAAAATAAAAAGCCTGCAGGTGGACCATAGAAATGACAGTACCAAAATCCTGCCAGCACTTAGTTCTTTGCTGATACAGACTTAACAATTAAAAATACAAAGACATACCTTAATACAATTCGAAAAAAGTCACATCAACATCTTTGCTTACAATTACCAAACTATCTCAAGGAGATCCCTGTTTCTACCTGATTCTGTGACTACTTCCTAACTCCTCTGCAGTTATCTCTATTTCAGTTTTAATTTCAATACTTTTAAAATTTGCATAAGTAATTCCATAGGGATATTATAATACAAGGTATTCTTGACCAAGTCTTAGGTTCTTGTTTTAATCTCCCAGAATTTACATCAGAGAATTGTGATGCCAGGAGAATCCTGGTGCTGAAGCACTATGGTGACAGTGAAT
This sequence comes from Apodemus speciosus, assembly GCA_002335545.1. Taxonomy (NCBI): domain Eukaryota; kingdom Metazoa; phylum Chordata; class Mammalia; order Rodentia; family Muridae; genus Apodemus; species Apodemus speciosus. The sequence continues at coordinate 160,019 of BDUI01000248.1, forward strand.
GTCTTGCATGCTTTATTTTTTGTTTGTTTGTTTTGTTTTTCCCTAGGCATAAGTTGGTGTTGTTTGCATTGTTTCTTTTCTCCAGTTTCTCTAAGAATATCAAAGCTGTGATATTACCAACAATCAATGAATGCAAACAGTATTAAATGAATTTTAGAGTCTGTGATTAATAAAGAGACTATCTTACTTGACTTTTTTTATCCATCTAAGATTATAATTGGGCACAAGTTTGTTTTACTTAGTAATCAACTAAGTCATCATATTGGAAAGTCGTATACTAATTGTACATGAACCCATAGTGCTTCTTTTCACAACAATCTTTTATCAAAACAGAACAGGGAATTGAAACCTAATGAAGTATCTATCAACATGTAAATAAAATAAAAATTTGATTTATATTCACAATGGACAGTTATTCAGCTATAAAATATATGAAATTTGTAGAAAAATAAAAGAGACAATAACTTCATGTTCACTTATATTCAGATCTTACCTTATAATGCCTGAGTGTTTATGTGTGTGTGTGTGGGGGGGGTCTGTGTGTCTAAATAAATTGGTGTAAATATGGGCAAAGCCCAAACTATTAGGAGACCAAAAGAGACTTAAGAAAGGTGTTGTGGAAGGTAGCCATGCTAAAGGAATGTGACTGCAAAAAGCACAGTTTGCACCTCAAGGAGGGCAAAAGACCTGTGTTCTTGAGCCAAATATTAGGGTCCATAGCTGAGAACACAGATTCAGGTACCCACAATTTCATGTCCCAACATGGCAGCAGTTTCATGAAGGTTTTATAGTAACAGAAAGAACAAATTAGCTATAAACCAAGGAACTTTTCAAATAGATTGGTGGAAATGTTGAGTAGGTAGCTACAAGAAAGCAGAGAAGTTTTCAGCATCTGAAGAGACACATAATCGATGGATATAATTGTACAAGTAAACTGAGGCCTGTGGTTGACATTATTGTGGGGGAGAAAAAAATTTTTTGCATTGATATTCATAAGGGAAGCTTTTCTGAAGTTGGGTCTCTGTGTGGTTTAGGAATTAGAGTAATTGTGGCTTCATAGAATGAATTGGGTAGTGTTCCTTCTGTTTCTATTTTTTGGAATTGAAGAGTATTGGTATGAGATCTTCTTTGAAGGTCTGATAGAACTTTCTACTAAACCCATCTTGTCCTGGCCTCTCTTTGGTTGAGGGACTATTAATGACTGCTTCTATTTCAGGGATTATGGGACTGCTTAGATTGTTAATATGATCCTGATTTAACTTTAGTACCTGGCATCTGTTGAGAGATTTGTCCATTTAATACAGATTTTTCAGTTGTGTTAAGTAAAGGCTTTTAGGATCTGATGATTTTTTGGATTTCCTGTGTTTCTTTTCTTATGTCTGCCTTTTCATTTCTGATTTTGTTAATTTGGATACTGTCTCTAGGCCCTCTGGTTAGTCTGGCTAAAGGTTTATAAAACTTATTGATTTTCTCAAAGAACCGGCTCCTGGTTTGGTTAATATTTTGTATAGTTCTTTTTGTTTCTACTTGATTGATTTTAGCCCTGAGTTTTATTATTTCCTGCCATATATGAGTCTTGGATGTATTTGCTTCTTTTTGTTCTAGAGCTTTAAGATATGCTGTCAAGCTGCTGGTGTATGCTCTCTCCAATTTCTTTTTCAAGGCTCTCAGAGTTATGAGTATTCCTCTTAGCACTGCTTTCATTGTGTCCCATAAACTGGGGTATATTTTGCCTTCATTTCCATTAAATTCTAAAAAGTCTTTAATTTCTTTCTTTATTTTTTCCTTGACCAAGTTATCATTGAGCAGAGTATTGTTCAACTTCCATGTGTATGTAGGCTTTCTATTGTTTTTGTTGTTATTGAAGACCAACCTTAGTCTATGGTGATCTGACAGGATACATGAGATAATTTCAATCTTCCTGTATCTGCTAAGGCCTGTTTTGTGACCAATTATATGGTCAGTTTTGGAGAAGATACAGTGAAATTCTGAGAAGAAGGTATACTCTTTTGTTTTAGGATATGTTCTATAGATATTTGTTAATTCCACTTGTTTCATAAAATCTGTTAGTTTCACTGTTTCTCTGTTTAGTTTGTTTCCCTGATCTGTCCATTGATGAGAGTGGGGCATTGAAGTCTCCCACTATTATTGTGTGAGGTGTAATGTGTGATTTGAGCTTTAGTAAAGTTTCTTTTATGAATGTGGGTGCCCTTATATTTGGATCATAGGTTTTCAGAATTAAGAGTTCTTCTTGGTAGATGCCTCGACCTGTGGGGCTTGGTTATTCGTGGGTCTGAGGAGGATCCGGGCTGAAAGCAGAATGGGCGAGACAAGAGAGTGAGACCCTGCGAAATCTTTGTCAAGGTCTGTTTATTATAACAAAGATAGGGGGGTTTTAAAGAGTAAGGTGAGGGAACAAAGAAAGACAATAAATCTAAAACGGTCAAGTGAAACATCCTCAGAATGCAAGGGTGAGGGAGATTAGGCAAAGGTCATTTTTCTGATTAACCAGTTCCCACAGCATGAAGCTCCGGTGAGTAAGCATTTGATCAGTTTATTGCTTAGCCAGTTCCTGGAACAGCAGGTGGAGAAGAATGCTGAATCCCTTGCATACGTGACTTAGGAGCATCTGTAAGATGGTAGCACTCCAGCCCCTTAAGTTTTAGGCACTGTCTCCAACAGGTAGATTTTTACTTTGATGTTTATAATCCTTTCCTTGTTTCAAATTGAGAGATCAAAATGATTCCATTGCTCAACAACTGTTATAAATAGGAAACATTTCTCATTGAAAATAAAATAGAAAATGTGACTTCTAAAGTTTTAACACTGTCAGTTAAAAGGCTGAATGCTGCGATGAAGCACCATGGCTAAAAGCAACTTTGGTAGGAAAGGGCTTGTTTTGCTTACACTTCGACATCAATGTTCTTCATTGAAGGAAGTCACAGCTGGAGCTCAATCTGGAGGCAGAAACTGATGCAGAGACCATGGAGGGTTGCTGGTTACTGGCTTGCTCCTAATGGCTTTATCAGCCTGTTTTCTTATACCAACCCAGACCACCAATCTAGTGGTGGTACAACACACAATGGGTAGGCACTCTCTCATCAATAACTAATTAAGAAAATGCACTCAAGCCTACTTACACCTCAGTCTTCTGGTGGTAATTTACAATTGGGGTTCCCTCCTCTCAGATGACTGAAGTTGACATAAAACTAGTCAACACAAACTCGGTAGAAACTAGAAAAGTTTTGTTTCAAACCATACATTTATTCTTGTATTTGAGAGTAGGGAAACGAAATTAGAAGGATGTTACTCGTGCAGAGGACCTGTATTTGTTTCTCAGCATCCTTGTGGGGAAGCATAGAGCTAACTGTACCTTTGTATCCATGAGATCAGATACTGTCTTCTCTACTCAATAGGTGCCTACACACACACACACACACACACACACACACACACACACACACTTTAAAAATAAAAATGAATCTTTAAAAACAACAAATTACTGAAAGAAGTTCACTCAAGCTGTGACTAGAGCCAGTGACCAGAAACAGATCATAGAAAACTTCAGAGTAAGCCGGGCGTGGTGGCGCATGCCTGTAATCCCAGCACTTGGGAGGCAGAGGCAGG